>RJWT010002178.1:0-42389 GCA_004365215.1 Cuniculus paca
TAAATCTGTATAATAATTTTGGGAGAATGGCCATTTTCACAATGTTTGTTCTTCCTATCCATGAGCATGGAATGTCTTTCCATTTTCTGAGATCCTCTTCAATTTCTTTTTTCAGAGTAGTGTAATTTTCATTGAATAGATCTTTTGCTTCCTTTGTTAGGTTGATTCCTAAGTATTTCATTTTTTTGGATGCTATTGTGAAAGGTGTGGTTTCTCTTATTTCTCTCTCAGTGAGTTTGCTGTTTGTGTACAGGAATGTGATTGATTTCTGCTTATTGACTTTGTATTCAGCTACATTACTGAATTTGGTTATGATATCCAGAAGTCTTTCTACAGAGTTTTTCAGGTCTTCTATGTAGAGTATCATGTCATCTGCAAATAGTGATAATTTAACTTCTTTCTTTCCTATCCTTATTCCTTTTATTTCTGTCTCTTGTCTAAGTGCTCTGGCTAATGTTTCCAGCACTATAATGAATAGAAGCAGTGATAATGGACATCCTTGTCTTGTTTCTGATTTTAGAGTGAAAGCTTTCAGTTTTTGACCATTTAATGTGATACTGGCTGTTGGTTTGTCATAAATGGCTTTTATCAGATTGAGGTAAAGGCCATCTATTCCAATTTTCTGTAGGGTTCTTATCATGAATGAGTGTTGGACTTTATCAAAAGCTTTTTCTGCATCTATTGAAATGACCATGTATGTGGTTCTTATCTTTGGCTCTACTAATATGGTGTATTGCATTTATTGATTTGCGTATGTTGAACCATCCTTGCATTCCTGGGATAAATCCCACTTGGTCATGGTGTATAATCTTCTTGATGACTTGCTGGATTCTGTTTGCCAGTATTTTATTGAGGATTTTTGCATCAATATTCATTAGGGAGATTGGCCTATAGTTCTCTTTTTTGGTTGGGTCTTTCTCTGGTTTTGGTATTAGAATAATACTTGCTTCCAGGAATGATTTAGGGAGACTTCCTTCCCTTTCAATTTCATTGAAGAGTTTGAGGAGTGTTGGCATTAAGTCTTCCTTGAATTTCTGGTAGAACTCAGCTGTGAATCCATCAGGACCTTGACTTTTCTTGGTTGGTAATGTTCTAATTACATTTTCAATTTCCTTAACTGAAATTGGGTTATTCAGTAGTTTTACCTCTTCTTGATCCAGTTTTGGTAATTGATATGTTTCTAGAAATCTGTCCATTTCTTCAGTGTTATTGAACCTATGAGAGTAAAGATTTTTGAAGTAGGTATTGATGCTCTTTGTATTTCCACAGGGTCTGTAGTGATTCCACCCTTTTCATTCCTTATTGCATGGATTTGAGTTTTCTTTTTCCTTTTTTAAATAAGGTTGGCTAGGGGCTTATCAATTTTATTTATTCTTTCAAAGAAACAGCTCTTTGATTCATTGATTCTTTGTATTGTTTTCTTAGTCTCCATTGCATTAATTTCTGCTCTGATCTTTACAATTTCCTCCCTTCTTTTGGCTTTGGGTTGGGCTTGTTCTTCTTTTTCTAGATGTTTCAGGTGTAACATCAGATTGTTTATTTCATTCATTCCATTTTCCGGATGTGGGAATTCACTGCAATAAATTTCCCTCTGAGGACTGCTTTCATTGCATCCCACAGGTTCCGGTAGGTTGTATTTGTATTTTCATTTGCTTGTAGATATTTTTTAATTTCTTCTTTAGTTTCCTCTGTGACCCACTGATTGTTCAGGAGTGTATTGTTTAATTTCCATGTGTTTATGGAGTTTTTGCAGTTTCTTTTGTCATTAATTTGGATTTTGATGGCACTGTGTTCAGATAGTATGCATGGAATAATTTTGATTCCTTTACAATTACTTAAGCATGTTCTGAGGGCTAATATATGGTCTATTCTAGAGAATGTACCATGTGAAACTGAGAAGAATGTATACTCTGATGTTGTTGGGTGGAAAACTCTCTAGACATCTACCAGGTCCATTTGTTCACAGGTTTGATTCAGTTCTGTTATTTCTTTGCTGATTTTCTGTCTAGTTGATCTGTCTCTTTTGTCAAGAGTGTGTTAAGGTCTCCCATTATAATTATGTTATTGCTTGTTTGATTTTTCATTTCTATTCATATTTGTTTTATATAGTTGAGTACTTCCATATTTGGTGCATATATATTTAAGATTATTTCTTCCTCTTGGAGTATTCCCCTAACCAGTAGTGACCTTCTTTATCTCTTTTGACCATTATTTGCTTGAAGTTCACATCATCTGTGAACAGAATAGCTAACCCTGCTTTCTTTTGGGCTCCTGTTGCATAGATTATTGTTTTCCATCCTTTGACTTTCAGTCTATGAATTTCCTTTTGGGTTAGATGGGTTTCTTGTAGACGGCATATGGTTGGATATTGATTCTTGATCCATTCTGCCAGACTGTTTCCTTTGATCGGTGAATTGAGGTCATTTACATTAATGGTTATAACTGATACATACTGGCTTGTTTTAGTTATGTTATCTTTCTGCAGTGGTTTCTTTACCTTTTCCCTCTACTTAATTATTTGCCCTGTTTGGTGTTCTTCTTCTGTTGATGTTTTTGACATCATAGCTATTCTCATGTGTATCTAGAGTATCTTTCAGTATTCTTTGCAGGGTTGGTTTGGTGATCATGAAGTTCTTCAGCTGCTCTTTTTCATGGAAGTATCTTATTCCTCCATCAATTTTGAAGGATAGTTTTGCAGGGTACATGAGTCTGGGTTAGAAGGTGTTTTCCTTTAGGACTTGAAATACTTCATTCCATGCTCTTCTTGACTTAATTGTTTGTGTTGAGAAATCTGCTGTGGTTCTGATGGGCTTTCCTTTATTGGTGATTTGCTTCTTTTCTCTCACAGCTTTCAATATTCTGTTCTTATGTTGAATTTCTGGAATGCTGATAATTATATGTCTGGGTGCCGATTTATTTTGGTTATGGCTAGTTGGAGTTCTATATGCTTCACTTATCTGTATGTCAGTTTCCTTTCCTGTGTTTGGGAAATTTTGAGCTATTACTTCCTTAAATAGTGTTTTTATATCATTTGTGTTTTCTCCTTCTTTTTTCATTTACACCTATCAGTCTTGTATTGTTTTTCTTTGCATCATCTTGCAACTGCTGAATTGCTATTTCCTGATTCCTTGTTATTTTTAAAAGATGTTTCCTTTCTTCCTCGCTAGCTGCAATCATGTCTTTGATGTGTGAAAGTCTATTTTCACATTCATTGAGGTGGCTTTGCCGGCTTTCAATGTCATTCTTGATTTCCTGGATATCTCTTTGAATTAGTTTCATGCATTCTAATTCTTTCTTGTATTCTTCATTCAAGGTTTCCATCCTTTTGCAATGTTCCTCTATTTTTCCAACTATATCTTCTTTAGATGTGCTTAGCATTTCTTTCATTACAGTTATCATCTCTTGTTTTACCTGGGAAATAATTTCTAATCTCAGTTCCTTTAAAGTTTCATAGAGTTGTTTCTTTACTTCAGTTGCTATCATTTCAGCAGTTTCAGGTGTGTGGCTTATATTTTCTTCTATGTCCTTGTCTCTTTGGCTTGTTTGGGAAGGACTGGGGGTGCAAGATTTCATTTTGCTCTTTTGTTTTGTCATTTTGCTGTATTCCACTGTGGCAGGTGAATCCTATGTGCACAGTTGAGGTGCCAAGGCTAGGTGAAACTTACAGTGCACACCTTCAGCTCCAGCCAAGACTACCACTGTGGCTGTTCTGTTGCTGGGCATTGTCTTGGTGGAGTGAAGGCAGGACTGAAGGGAAGCTCCAAATGTCCCTGGCTGATGGGGGATGGGCACAGATCCCGCCCAGTCTGGTCGTGAGGTCCCAAGCTGCACGGCTCAGTGGAATTCGCTGTGCGCGCCTTCAGCTCATGCTGGGCCCTGAGCAGCAGCTGCTCTGCTGCTCTGGGGTGAATGGGCAGGGCCCAGGCAGGACCCCAGGGACACTCCCAATGTCCCAGGCTGATGGTGCACTGGGCTGAGATTCCTACCAGTCTAGTCACGAGTTCCCAAGTGGCATGGCTAGGTGGAATTCACTGTGCACACCTTCAACTCCTGTAGATTTTTTTAATGAGCAGAATATATTTATTGAGAGAAAGAAAGCTTCTGTCTGAGAGAGAGACAGAAAGGGTCCTGAACAGGTTACTAAAGGCTCTGGTGTCTCTAGGGCCTTTTAGAGTAAAACCATGAGGTGAGTGAGGTTCAAGATGGGGAAAACTGGAACCTTGCAAGGCAGATGGGCATCAGGTGGGGCAGAACTATGGTCAACCAATAAGATTGATTGTTTAGGTAAAATTGACCAAATTAAGGACAAATGGGGAAGCGAGTCACATAGCAACGGGGCATTCTTACAGAGCAGTGACTCTTCCTGTAGGGAGTGGCATGGTGGCTCCTGGCTTCCTTAAGGTGATCCACACCTATTTAGAATGTCAATCGCTGATTTCTATACTTAGGGTGTGGTTGCATTTGTTTTGTTTTTTGTCTTGAGATATGGCCCATAGCGGGAGGTGTCTGTCTCTTCCAACCTCAAAAGACATCTGGTCTTCTGCACTGGCTCCTTTGAGGGCCTATCCCTGTCTGTCTGCCTATAATATTTCTATCTAACTCAGGTGCCTGTAGCATTTCCCCCTCTGAAGAAGTAACCCAAACTGCCATGAGGTTGAGGGCCACGACTGATCTGGCTTCTTCAGGCTGAAGGGGGTCCTAGTTGTTGAACAACAGTCAGGGATACTCTGCAGAGTTCTAACTAGTGACCCTCAGATGCCAGGCATTTTCATCCTGGGTAGGCATACAGCTTTAAGTCTGAAGGAGACAAAGTCAAAGAAATGGTTAAGTATGCATGGTCCAAATAATAGAATCAACAGGATTATTATGAATACAGTTAACAAAGACTTTTACCAAGAGAAGCTGGAATTAATTCCTATAAGGATAAGAATAAGGTCCAGGGAATTTTAGAATCTGACATGTCATTGACTTGTCATCTAATATCTTGAACAGTTATTGAGATATTAGCAGGAGGATCAGGAATGTACACACATTTAGTTCTTACAATTGCATGAGTACCTCCTGTGCTGTTGGAGTGTCTAATATCATCCAATTTTGGAGGATTAGATGTTTGTTTCTATTATATAGAAATCCAATTTAATTTCCATTGCTTCAATTTCTTTCTTGTCTTTTGTATTTTTCAGTTTTTGTAATTTTATTTATATTTATCCTTTTTTGTTCACACATATTTGTGATAAATAACAGTCACCTTTGTTTTGGGAAATAAGTACATGTATATGTTATATCTTGATCATTTTTTATTCTTTTATCCTTCCTCTTAATCCTTACTCAGCCCCATCCCTAAACCCATTCCTAGGAAGTCTTTTTGTTTCCTATCATCTATCCTTTATTTTGTTCTTATATTTTAGGTTTCTTGTATAAGAAAAGCTATGTGATTTTTAACTGTCTGTGTCTGACTTCTTCACTTAGCATTATGATCTGAAGTTCCATCATTATCCTACAAATAGCATGATTGTATTTGTGGATGAATTGTATCCCAGGTATGCACATGACACATTTTCTTTAGTGCTTTGTCTGTTGTTAGGCATCCAGGTTGTTACTAGAGCTTAGCTATTGTGAATGGCCCTGTGATAAACATGAGTATGCATGTATTATTATAGTATAATATCTTTAACTCTTTTGGCAATAGACACAAAAAAGGTATAGTTGTGTCTTGATTACTTTTTTCTCATTGCTGAGACAAAATAACTGACACCTAAAATGATGGAAGGAAAAGTTTATTTAGCTCACAGTTCATGGAAGTTTCAGTCCATACTTGACCGGCCCCAAGGCAAGGTGGCATGGTTGAGGGGCAACTGTTCATGGCAGCTCCAAGCAACGAGATCAAAAAGAACACAATGGAAAAGCATATCTTATTCCTTATTCCTTCCCTTATATTGTATGCTGGCTCCCTGACCCTGGGCAAGTGCAGTACTCACACCACCAATCCCAGTGCTAGACAATGAACCAATCACAAGCTCTAGACTCAGCTGCCTGCATGAGGCTTTGGGGGGATGTTTAAACACAAGCCATATCATTCCACCCCTGGTCCCCCAAAGACTCATGCAAATCCTTTATGTAAAAGACATTTAGTCCATCTCCAAGAGTTGCCAAAGTTCTAACAGTTTCATCATTGTTGAAAAGTCCAAGTCCCAAGTCTCCTCCAAGATCTAAGGCAAGCTCTTAGCTGTAACCCCTTATAAAAATGAAAACAAAGTTAATACTTCTAATGTTCAATGGCACAAGATAAACATTACCATTCCAAAGGGTACAAAAAGGGAATACAAAGGAATGAGACCAGAGGAAGTCCAAAATCTAACAGGGCAAGCTTTAAGGCCTGGAGTTCCATGTTCAGCATCTGAAGCAATTTGGTTTTGAGCTCCAAAAGGCTTGAGTGACTCCACCCCATGGCACTTGTGGTGGTTGTAGCTCCCACAGCTTCTCTCTTGGGCTGGCTTTGCTCCCTCCTTCCAGGTTTCCTTAGACAATCCACACTTGTGGCTTTTCTGAACTTCTGGGTTCCCCATTGCACCTTTGGCTTTACACTCACAGCCTCACACACTGCCCTCTCAGGGGCACACTGCCTGGCCTCCCAGGCCTTCTGAAGTTGGGATGGAAGCCTTTTTACTTCAGAACTGTTGTATTCTGTATGCATCTAAAACTAGCCCATGTGAATGATGCTGAGGTCTGCTGCAAGGTGGAACAGTTGCCAGACTTTCCATTCTCTTGGCTGTAGAAGTTGAGTGCCTGAGTCACTGAGCACTCTGATGAACCTGATTGTAAGGAACAAATTCTCTACACCACTGCCATTCTGGAACCCAGTGTAGCCCCTGCCATGTTGGAACCTCGTGTGGCCGCAGCTGCCATTCTGGAACATGGTGCTCTGTGGCTTTCTCCTCAAAGCAAAATCTTTCACTTTCATGGTTTTGAGGCAGCAAAGAATGGGGACCTGCTGCTGCTTGTGATGCCCTTTTATAAGGCCATCTTTTATAGTCTCCTGTTCCTCCTCAACAGTAGAAATCTCAGCTTTATCTTTACAGTCCACAGCTTTACTGGAGCATTTTTCCCTGCCAAACTCACAATGTTTCAAAACATACTGCTGGGATCTTTGCTCTTGATTCACAACATAAATCTGGCTAAAAGCTCCAACAATAGCCATGCCACCACCCCAACATTTTACTGCCTTGAAATTTCTTCTGCCAGATTAATCAGTCCATCGCCCTTAATCTCCTTCTCAGGCAAAGTCTCTGGACACGAGCAAAATGCAGACGAACTTTCTGCCAAGTCATAATACATATCATCTGGACTCCAACAATGAATGCAGTTCTTCCCAGCAGAATCCTCTCAAGCTTGGTCTCTACCAGCAGGCTTTCTACCAGCCTTCTGGTCTGCTGAGCTCTGACCAGAATCTCCCATGCAGAACAGCCTAAGCCATTCCAGCTCTATGCATTCAGGTGACATCTCTGAACCTTTCCAAACTCTTCCCACAAGCCATTCCCAAAGGCTCTTGAACCACATGGTTGGGTACAGTCACAGCAAGGACCCCACTCCACAGGTACCAAATTCTGTCTTGGTTACTTTTCTCTAGTTACTGAGACAAAATACTTGATGTCCAAAATGAAGGAAGGAGAAGTTTATTTAGCTTATGGTTTTTGGAAGTTTCAGTCTATACTCAGCTGGCTCCAAGACAGGTGGCACATGGCAGAGGGAAAAAGTTCATGGCAGAAACAGCACCAGCAGCAAGAGCAAATGGGAGGAGCACAGAAAAAAGACTCTTTCTTTCCCTTACACTGTATGTAGGCCACACCTACTTGGGTGGCACTCATACCTATAATGCCAGCACTGGACCACGAGTCATTCACAAACTCTAGAAGCCCACCTCCATGACTGCATGAGGCTTTGCGGGGACATTTAAACACAAGCCATAACAAGCTGGTTCTATTTTAGTGTTCTGAAGATTTAAGCACTGATTTCCATAGTGATTATACTAATTTGTTTCATTTTGTGGATGTGGACCTGACCAGTAATTGTTATCTCCTTGCAATGAATGCAGTGACAGAGATTGAATGAATTGAGTAGGTGCCTACACATGGAATCAGATCTAACGCCAAGGACACATCACAGGGAGAAATACACTTATTAAGACATCCATCCCCACAATGGTGGTCCATCTTTCTATACCAACTGTTCTACAACCTTCAACAAAATAAACACAAGAATCATGAGAAAAAGGAAGAAGCCCCTCAAAGATTTATAATTCCCAAAGAGCTCTTCTCATAGATACTAAAGTAAATGAGTTGCCAAAGAACTCAAAAAACTAATATTTAAAATGATTAAAGATGTCAAAAAAGAGAAATAAGCAGCCAAGTGAAGCAATTACTCAGATGCTCAGTGAGCTTAAAGAAGATGTAAATAAGCAGCTGGATAAATCAGGAAGGCAATTCAGGATACAAAAGGTGACTTCAGAAAATAATTGAAAGCTAGGAGAAGTCATCAAGCAAAAATTCTGGAAATGAAAAACAACTGAAAGTTTGGTCAGTAGGCAAAAAAACTTAGAATATCGAATATAAGGAGTTGAGGAAAAGGCTGGGATAATAGAACATTTATTTAATAAAATATTGAAAAACAAGACACAACCAGAAGATAACCTATCAGCTCCTAGACCATTCTAAAAGGACAAGCCGGACTTGAGAAAAAAAAGGATCATTTGACTTGAGGAAAAGGAACAGCAGAAAATAATGATATAAAAGTTATTCACCAAAATAATTGTAAAAAATTCCCCAAGTCTAGTGAATGAGACAGATACTCAAGTAAATGAGGGATTTATAACCCCAAATAGACATGACCAAAAAGGAACTTCTCCATAACACATCACAGTCAAAACCAAGAAACTCAGCACAAAGAATATTAAAAGCCGATAAAAAAGCACATATAAAGTAATCAGAATACATATATAAAGTGTTTTTTACATATAAAGTAATTTACATTTAAGTAATCAGAATAACAGCAGGTTTCTCAACCCAAACCCTATAGTACAGAGGAGCCTGGACTGACGTTTTTAAGCCCTAGAACAGCACGGTTGCCAACTTGGATGTATTACTCTATACAGCCAAATTATTCTTTAAGACTTACAAAAAAATACAAACTTTCCATTATGGATTCATGATCAGCAAATGAGCATTGCAGAAAATACTTAAAAGTATTCCTAAGCAGAGATAGGGAAGTCAACAATGCCCAAGGTCCTGAAGGAAAAGTAAATCTCACTTAAAGAAGAGTTAAACAAAAAGAAAAAAAAATGAAATAAAGGACTTAAAAAGCAATATAATGAGAAGAATCAATATATACCTTTCAATAATAACATTCAACACAAATAGTTTTAACTCTCCAATAAAAACACATTGTTGACAGACTGGATCAAAAACAAAAGCTAATTTCAAGAGATGTACCTCATCCCCAAAAACACATACACTGAAAGAGAAGCAGTAGAGAAAACATATTCGAACTAGCCCAGGCCCAAAGCAAGAAGGATTAGCTAATTACTAATAAAGTTACCCTCAAACCAAAACTGATTAGAAAAGACCAAAGCGTTCTCTCATGCTGATGAAAGAAACAAGTCACCAAGAAGAAATAACAACTATAAATATATGTACACTGAACACTGGTGTATTCAATTTCATAAAAAATGCTAATTGACATAAAAGGACAGATAGGCACCAATACGATCACACATAGTAAGAGATTTTGATATTTTACTTACAGACAGGTCAAACAGACAGAACAGGGCACTGGCAACTAATGGGGTTTCCTTGCTGCACTGTAAGACGGCCAAGGGCATTGCATGGTGAGAAAGATCAAGCCAGGCAGAGGAAACTAGATTTTATAACAAAGTGATTCTGGCACTAACCCATGAGTCTATTAGTCATTAATCCATGCATGAAATCATCCACTCTCCAGGATAGAGTTCTGGTGACCCAATCACTTCTTAAATGTCCCACTTAAAGGTCCAACGCTGCCAAGGTGTGAATCCGTTCTCTGTGTGAGTTCGGAGGGCGAACTGTGGCAGAAATGTTTCCAGGACTAGATCGAGGTGGATATGTGTAATTGTGTTAAATGCCTCTGAATTGTTTGCTTTAAAATGTTAATTTGACGACTTAAGAATTGTCCTTTGTTCTAGGCTCAATGTTTGAATCCCGCCCAAAATTTCGTATGTTGAAGTTCTACCCCGTAAACATAACTGTGTTAGGAGAAGAGTTCTTTAGGGGTTACACAGGTTTAATCGAGCTCATGAAAGTGGAGCCCCTCCCATAGGACGATTGTCGTCTAAGAATGGGAAGAGACGGGAGAGCCAGGAGGGGACACAGCAAGAGGACGATGCTTGTAAACCAGAAGTACACAAGGGCACCCTCATCGGGGCCTGCCGCCCCTCCGCCCTGATCTCAGGTGTCCAACCCCCAGAACTGAAAAATGAATTCCTGTCATTTAAACCGTGCAGTCTAAGGCTTTTCATTACAGCAGCCCAGACTAATGAAGATGCATTTCATTTAGTGAAAAACGAAAAAAAAACATTCTGCCCGTTGCATAACTGCATTTCAATATTCCTAACTCATTACTTTTCTGGGTTTTAATTTGATATAGCTATTTCACTTTAATGTGAAAGAATATAAGATGATTGTATTTAAATTTTTCATTCTTGCTTGCAAGAAGTTTTTGCATGGATTTGGACTGACTTTAATAGAAGCTATTCGGAAAAAAATATTTTTTTAATTATTCTGAAAGATGAAATGACTTTTTTATGTTCATCCTCCTTTTCATTATTAATCCTTTTAGAAATATAATACTTGTATAATCTTTATATTCTACAAGTATTATATTAACCTTAGGAAAGTCTCACATAAAATATTTTCAACTTAAAATACTGCCCACCAGAGGGCTCTCATTTTTCTTTTATTTTGGTTTTAGAAAAATGAAAAGTATATTTTAAGAGATTATAGCTTAGACATCATTGAGAAATCAAATATGTTATTTGAGTATATGCAGAGGCTTCCTGAATATTAATTTAATTACAATTAAGCATACTTAATTGAATACATTATTGAATACATTAAGTAAGCACACTTCAATAAACTCATGCTTGAAGTGCAAAACAAATATACTTTAGATATAAACACTCATATTTTTCCTACAAAGCTTTATGAGAGGGGAAGTGTAGAGTGCCTGTTAGGATTTGAACAAACAGAAAGTAAAACAAATGCTGTCTTTCCAAAGTCACACAGCACAACTTCCAGAATGAGTTACATGTGCAGCTAATGTAGGTATTCATCTGCGTCAAGATGAAAGAAGTTTCTGCCAACCATGTTTGAAAATGAATCTGAGCTGGGCGTGGTGGCCTGTAATCCCAGCACTCGGGAGGCTGAGACAGGTGGATCGTTGTGAGTTCAAGACCAGCCTGGGCTACAAAGTGAGCTCAAGGCCAGCCTGAATGGCATAGTGAGACCCTGTCTCAAAAGCACCAGGGCTGGGCATCTAGCTCAGTGGTCTAAGTGCCTGCCTGGCAAGCACAAGGTCGTGAGTTCAATCCCTGGTGCCACAAAAAAAAAAAAAAAAAAAAAAGAATCTGCAATTGGCAGACTGAATTTTTGCTTAAAAATACCTTTAATTAGTGAAAAATTAACTTTCATTACCATGTGTTAGAGAAGTAGCTGTATTAATATATTTAATTTATGCAATACAAAAGTAATACAATTACTTTTCCAGAGAAGCGCAGTCTATCATGAGCAGTGGAACTGCGGATGAATAACAATGATGTGATAAGTAACGACAAGGAAGTATGCTCAGCGGACGCACTGCAGCATTACATCTCAGGGAGAAGTGAAGGCTGGGGCCACAGTGTACTTTGCAGAAGTCTCAAAGAAATGTCATTCTCTCGCACATCCCACTGTTGAGAATCGCTGTGCTGAGGGTGAAATGAACTGCAACAGGCAAATCAAAGAAGTTTCTTAAACCAGAAATTTAAGACTTAATTAGATAGAAAACTGTAAAAGGAGCAATTCAAAGGAAAGGAAGAGCCACAGAGGCAAATAATGAATAAACAAATAAAAGACCATCTGATGTCTGTAGAGATGGGGCATCGTCCAGCCCCATGAGTTGGTCATAGTGAGTGGTATGAGGTACCACTGCGATCGATTTTTAAAAGCCCTGAATGCATGTAAGAATTTGTTTGTCATGTAGGAAATTTAGATTCAGAGATCATCTTGAGGAAGGAGAGTGACTTGAATAGATGCTTCTTGTAATGGCTTTTTTTTTTTGTAAAGGCCAATTTTGAGGGAACTGGGGAGTAAATTCATGATGTGGAAGAACAGGAAGGAAGAATGGCATGTTAGCCTGAGCATCTGATCAGGAAGAAATTTCGTGGTTTGAGTGGATAACAACTTTGACAAGACCTGAACTAGTACAAGATAGGGAAAAAAGACAGAACGAAGGACATGAACATCATTAAAGAAACACATTACCAAGCTTTGAGGCAAGTATCAAACTCCAGCTGCTCCATGACCTGGAACTGGAAAGAGCTTCATGCCATTCATTCCAGGATATTTTCAGAGCTGTGCTACGGCTTTGTGAGGTTAGGCTGAGTGATGACCAACCCCTCACCTCCAACAGTCAATGAAGCTGGCTTTCTTCAGGGAACTTTTCCTTTCCTTAACCCTTCAGGAGAGATGCGATGGGATGGGGCCAATACAAGAGCATGGAGGCGTTCTGCTGGGTGGAGAGTTTGTGTATAAGCTGAAGACAAGGAGCTAATAAAAAGAAGTGATGGTAGTGCTAGGGATATAGCTCAGTGGTAGAGCACTTGGCTAACATACACAAGGGTTCAATCACACACACACACACACACACACACACACACACACACACACACCACACAGGTTTAACAAAAAGCATGTCTCATTCATGGAGACTCATCCCAAGACTATAAGTTTATTAGCTCCTATTATTGAGACTTCACTGTATATGATCCACTACCTTAAGTACTTTATATGTATTAACATTAAATTCTCATAATACTGCACTTTTTAAGGAAAATTTCAGTCTTATGTTTATTGTGCAAATCAAAACATGAGGCAGTGAATAAGTAACTTGAGTACACAGCTGATAATAACAAAGCTGTGATTTACACTCAGGCAAGGTGAATCTAGAGGTCATGCTTTCAAATATTATTCTGTCCCACCTCACTCTAAGCAACAGAAAGAGCTACCAGCAGGCTGAGGCAAATCTTGACCTCATCCATCAGAATTCATGGGAGATTTTGTGATTTGTCATCTTAAAGATTGGTTTGAATAGGATGTACTTGGTCTATTGATTACAGCAAAGAAATCTCAGATTGATGCAATTATGGGCATGCGGCTGGCTGAAGTCATGGAATTAGTCCTATAACAGCTTTGTTCTTAGAGGAATAGCCAAATGCAGAAACTAAGAAGCTCTAGATTGGAATGACTTACTGGTACCTGCCACACATTGCTAGGTCTTACACGGTACTCTCGGTGTGGGAGGAGAGATCGTCTGGTAGTGGCTTTTGAGGGCTCGGGCCCCTGGGGAAGGGAATACTGAACGTGCACTGTTTCTTGCTTCTGTCATTTGCATTGTTGGGAATTTGGTGTTTGCTAAGACCTATGATTCACCTGAGTCTGTTTTGACAATTCTGCTTTTTTTTTAATTCTGTTTTTTTAATAAATAAATATGGGGAGAAAAGAGTGCAGTTGTACACATTTAGGCTTTGAACTACATGTCATAATGTAACCTATGGTGGTGCAGAATGCAGGCTAACACATCCTTTTTTGCCTACATGCATAGCTATCATGTCAACAATTACTAAATTTCCTTCTAAGATTTATAGGTCCAGTCCAGGTCTTTAGTTGAGCAGAAATAGGGACTATAAATTTGGGACGGGTACAAATTGTTCATAAAAATAAAAATAGATGATATTATTAAGCAAATACCCATCACTTATTTTCTTTGTTTGCAAGTAACATGTTTGCTTTTCATAACCAACTTACGAGGTTGATACCATTATTATTGCTGTTTTATAAATGGAGAAGCTCAACACATGGCCCAGTCGTTTCACTCTATCTGACCAATGTCAGCCTCCCGCACAGGTGTGGAGACTGACTCACAGAGACCAGAGAAACACTCACCCCTTCCTTTCGAGGTAGTGCAGGTCTTCAGGTTCAATCCCCTGTTTGGTAAAAACCCATGGTTCAACTTTTGGGGCTGTCATAACAGAATATCCTAGACTGGCGGGCTTCTGAAATCTATTTATCACAGTTCTGGAAGCTAGAAATTCAACATCAGTGTTCATAGGGATCAGTTTCTGCTGTAGCTTCTCCGTGTGTGTGTGGACAGCCACCTTCTTACTGTTCTCACAGGGTCACAACCTCGTGTACACTGGAAGATAGAGTGAGCTCCCAGGGTCACTTCTAATAAGGTCATGAATCCGATCACATTAAGACCTTCTCTTGTGACCACATGTAACCGTAATCATCTCCTTAATGTCTCTGTCTCCAGTTACAGTCCTCTGCACATGGACGCTGGTCTTCCAAGTCTTTCGCAAGCCTTTCCTCTGCCTTGATTTGAGCTGTGAGTCCCACAGCACTCACAAGGGCATGACTAAATTTTCTCTCCCTCTCCCTGGTGAGAGTGGAGAAGTAAAAGACTCGTTTCTGAGTGAATTTCTGGTCTCCACCTCTGTAGTGCAGTTTTCACACTGACCCTAGAATTAGCCAACAGCTCTTTTTTTTTTTTTTACGGCACCAGGGATTGAATTTATGACCTTGCGCTTGCCGGGCAGGCGCTTAGACCGCTGAGCTAGATCCCCAGCCCTTAGAATTAGCCTCATACAAATTAACTGAGTGTCTCTCAAGTTCTTAGACAACAAAATCAAAATTTTCCGGTGTGGTTCTCTAATCTTGCCCAGCCTACCTTCTTTTTCCTGTCACTCTGTGTTTCGGTCCCAGTCTAAACTCACTCTCACGAAACTGTCACCTCAGTTTCCTCCAGCATTTGCCACGGCCACTGCCCTGACACTTCAGTCTTTCTTTCTTGTGTGAGTGAGAGTCGTTCACACCCCTCCATCACGTTAGAAACTTCACAAAGAAAAAGCAGTAATTTTTATCTTGCTATACTTACACTGACAGATATATTAGCTTTCAGTCAGGTAATTACTTAATTAACAAATATTTATTTAATGCCTAATATTTAATATTTATTTAATTACCTAATTAACAAATATTTATTTAATGCCTTTAGACCCCCTGTTTGATGTTAAAAGCTAAAAAAAATTCTATTAATGTTTTTAGTAGAAAATGTCTAACTAGGTGTAGTGGCGCATGCCTGTAATCCCAGCACTTGGGAGGCTGAGGCAGGAGGATCATTGTGAGTTCAAGACCAGCCTGGACTACCAAGTGAGCTCAAGGTCAGCCTCAACTGCATAGTGAAACCCTGTCTCAAAAAGATAAAAAGAAAAAAAAAAAAAGAAAAGAATTTCATTTAGATGACAGTTCACAGGGTCTAAACAAAAGTTTTGAGGTTTTACAATCCTTTAGTTCCATGTTTCAAAGATTATCTTTTGTATCATTCGAACTAGGCTTAACTGAGTGTTACTACATGAAAACAGAATGGTATAAATAAAGCACGTTCCTCACACAAAGTAAATCTAAAATAAATGAATCAGAGCAAGGATGTGGGGTTTCTGAGGACATCAGGTACCCACTCATCTCCACCTTTGTGCCCCATGCCCCTTGGAGGTGGCCCTGTCTCCATGGTCCTCTGGTCACTACATCCTCCTTCCTGGAAGGCAAGTGGAAGATGAAGATCTTAGCAGTTCAAAGGCAATTTCATTTTAATCTAATCAGCCAGCACATAATCATATGAACTGACCCATGTGTAGAGTTGAAAAGGAGAAATAAAACTTTTTAGTCAGGGACACTAACATCCTTAATACAATCAGATTTTTTTTTAATGAAAGGAAGAGAATGAATCAATGTTTGGGTCTTGCTAGAAATACATGTAAACCTCATTGACCCTAACAAAGAAATTTGTAGACGTGCAGTGAAATGGGATTGCAGAATGAGCTTTTAGATATAACCGAACCGAACTTGAAATGTTTATAGTCATTGAACCAAAACTTAATCACAGTATGAAAATGGGGAGAGTCAGTTAAAATTAAGTTTACTTGTCCAACAGCCCAAATATTTCTTTTTTCTCTCCCTCACTATTGCCCCGATCATGTCCTGTCAATTCATTACCCAGATTCTCATCCATTTATGTTGTGTTCTAAAAAACATTTTCCTAAAGATTCTCCTCCACAGTCCTTTTCCTAAGCCTGTATTGTCTCTTAACACCCTAGAAGTGATTAAATGTACATCTATCACAGCTTTCCCAGAAAGGCTTAAAATGAGTGAGATTTCTTTGGTGAACAGCAATAAATTAATTACTCTTCCTTTAAGGGTCTGAAACAGTCTTCCAAGAATACAACAAAGAAGAGTTTCAGGGTTGGTGGAAAGGAAGAGAAGATCAGAGCACAAACCACTGAGTACAAAGTCCCCCACTGGCAGCATAACGCTGAGGTGGAAGGACAGCGGAAGAGTTCTAGGAAGAGAGAGTGTGACTCAGCAGCTGCAATCCATTTAATTTTTATTCTATGTAAGTCTAGAAACTCTGGGTTGTATGTGCTACCATTGTGGCCAGAAACTTCTGAGAAATGTCTATGGCCACTTTTGTAATATGAATCAAATTGAATGTTTTCAAAGAAAAAATGAGTAACACGAGAGCTCTTGAAGAATGGTTAATCCTGTGTAACCATACTTCCTGTGTGTGCTTGGGAGACAGCTATCAAAAACCTTCTACTGTCTCTCTGAGGTTAATATTTCCACCAAACCTGTTCAAAACAAAAGCTAAACTATAAGCAACTGAAGTTCCTTCTTAATGACAAAGAAGAAAAAAAAAAAAGAGGAAAGATGAAAACAGTTTTTGAGACTCATGAACTGTGGCAGATTAAAACATGTGCTTATCAGCAACACATCCTTAATCTGTATTAAAATTGTAGCAAATAAAAACTTTAAAGCATAAAAGCATGGCAGATCAAAGGATATTCCAGTGGACAAGAAATGTCACCAGAGTTTTGGAAGCTGAAAGTTGGATAGATGAATGGGCAAAGCAAGGAAAACTGAAATCTAAGTGCCTATGTGAGGAACAATCAATAAGATGCAAGGTTCAAGTTTGAATGGATCTGGTAGCACAGCAAAAGTAGGAGAGGCACAGGTCGAAAGTCTCCACAGAAGTTAGAGAACTCACATACGAGTTCGCTCTTTGTGCCCCTGCAACCTTCTCCGATTGTGGACAAAGCTGGAGATTTTCTCCCTGGAGAAACCACAGAAAAGCTGTGAGTGGAGGTGAACGCTGCTCTGAACCTGTGGAACTGTTGGGCCCAGAGCAGGGAAAGCACTTGGCTAAGTCCTGGCCCAGCCTAAAAAAAGCAACACATTGCACTGTTCTCCCGTTTTTGGTCCAGATTTCTGGGAGCAGGCCACATCTCCACACAGAATTCTTCAGAGAGATTGGCTCAAAGAATATACAAGACATTGGTGGAACTGTTCAGGCAGACTTGGTTCTACCAGACCCTCTAGGTGGAGTCAATCAGTTGACAAAAACCTTTCTGCTCATTGACAGCTTCCAGGGAGCTTTTTAAATCCTCCTTCTTAAACATCAAAGGGCAGCCAAGATCCCCAGGGTTATCAGGAAATTCTCCACGTGAAAAAAATCAAAGATTAAAACAATCAAATAAAGTATAATGCGAAAGTACACAGAAGGAAAGAAGAGCCTTTGAGGAATACATGCGTGCATTTAAATTACTAAGCATTCTTTCTTGTTCTCAGATCTTTTCTTTATCTTATCATATGTGCCATATCTTCCTCCCTCCTATGAGTACATTATTTTTAAAAGTTTTGTTCTTTGTTCCAGACTAGCATTGGTAGAATACCTGATGACTGTGGTTCTACCAGGAGAGTTTATCAGTTCTGCAAGAAAGTTTGAGAATTAGCACTAATTACAAAGAAAGTTCAACAAAACACAAGGTAGTGGCTAAAGAAAAATTATAAAAGAAAGTAATTACAGTACACAATGTGGTTCAGCTATGAGACCTACTTAAGTGTAATGATGTAAACAGTAAGTATGGGTAGAATAAGAAATTGTTATATATTGGAAGTTTAGAGAAGGGCATATACGTCTATGTGTACCAAATTCTAATACACTTTAACAACCAGAAAGTACAAAATATATTAAAAAATTAAATTTGAAGAATATCACTATAAGTTTATTATTTAGAAATATAGGAGGAAAGAAAAAAATCAAAATAATTCAAAACAGGATAATCTTGGAAGAAACAGTGGGCAGAAAATTGCTCTTTCTCCAAGACATACAGTACTATTTTAAAAAAATACCTATGCATGAAATTAGCATGACAGTCTTAGTTTTGCTTCTCTTTCTCTGTTACGTGATTATCATAAATAATTTGTTTTTATTTGATTCAGTTGTATCCTTGTAATATTTTATTGATTAAAAATTACTTCCTCCCAGAAAATGTGCTCCCAGAAATGTGTTCTAATTCGATTAAACAGGTTACACATCATCACAACTAATGAGTATTGTCAGCTATTTTGTTATTTACCCCACAGAAGAGATGAAAAATTGGTTTCTTGTTGTATAAATGTGTTTATTTTATTAGCAGTGAAAGCTAAAATTAAGTAACTCGCCAGCGACATTTCAAGTCATTTGCAAATATTAGGTGCACTACTTCACTCACTATATGAAGCGCTCACCTCAATTTGCAACAAACTAGGCTGCAAGGAGGAGAAAGGTCAAACAGATTTGTTGCTTTCACACCTAAAAAATATGCAAGGTAAAATGGCCAGCTTTGGTGAAAGATTCTACTCTAAAGTCCTCAAGCACCCAAGATCCTTCCAGGAATTTGCTCTGCTGTGAACAAGGTGTGAGCCTCACAGTTAGGGTCAAAATAAACACAGGCAATGTCCAAGCCACAGAGTGGAGAAACGAATGAAAAAAAAGGGGGCAGAAATAGAGCTCTATGTTTTTCTTAAGGGAGGCTGAGCAGAGTGATCAAATGCCGGTCTCAGTTTCCTTTGGCTACGTTCAGACTACTCTTGGTCAGTTTTATCAGAAGTCATAAACACTTTAGTTCTTGATGTCGCCAATATTTTATGTTAGTTTGGTTGGGTGTTACTTTATTTCATTTTTTATCAGTACATGCTTGTAGCGCATAATGATTACATTCACTGTGGGAAGTTGGTGCATGTACATAACACATCTTCATTCATTTTTTATCTTCTTTTTCCCTCCTCCTTCCTCCTCCTTTCTTCATCTCTATGTGCAATTCTAGTTTTGTGATCTTTTTCTTTTCTTTTCCTCTATACTTATAACTATTAGAGATTTTTATTGCTTTTAATGTTTTTTCAAAGGCCACTGAGCAATTATCATCTTTCTTACTATCAGGTCATCTCCATATGGTTCCAGCTTGCATGGCGTTTTGATACCATGCAAAGTTAAGGTTGTCTTTGCAAGAGCTAATAGCACTGGCCAATGCCTTGGTGGCAGGTTCAAGTTCTAGACATAGAGAAGAAGAAAGACTGCAAAGTCAGAGTTGACGATTCAGGAGGGGGCTGAGACTGTGCGAGAAAAACTAAAGGTGAGGATTTTTGTACTGCAGTGTAATGCTTACTAAACATCGTCCATTGTGGAAGTCAATGGAATCAAGTTAACCAAGTGATTCAATCAGTAGGTGTGAGCCAGACTCTATTCGTAGCGACCTCATTGCTACTGCAATGGGATCAGGGAAGAGGAACCACACTGGTGGAGATGGATGGTACTGATGAGCCCCAAAGCATAAGCTCCTTCTCATCAAAGCATTTAGCTCTCACCTCTGACCAGTGTCCAATCTGCCAACAAACTAATCCAATGTGATCTAACATAAGGACACCCTTTGAAGAATCAAAGCCATTTGATATTAGCTGTAGATGCTATGCTGATGTGCTCCAAAGGATAAGTCCTTTCTGTTCTTAGTTTTTATTATGAAAAGGTGTTGACTATGACCCAGGGCTCCTTCTTCATGCAGTATGATCACATGAATTTCTTATTTAGCGTGCTAATAGGGTGAAATACGTTGCCTTATCTTCAGTTATCAAACCAACCTTGCATCCCTGCAATAAACATTGCTTGGTCATGATTAGTTTGTGAATATTTCTTCCATAATATTTTTGTCACTTTTGTCCAGAGGAATATGCCTGTAGTTTACACAACTTAGTGGTATTTGGCTTGGTGACAGATTATCCAAATTACATTAAATGACTTGGGAATTGTTCTTTATTTTTGTGGTTAGGGTGGAGATGTTTTCTCTTCCTAAGTTTACTAAAATTAGCTAGTAATGTCACTTACACCTAGAATTCTCTTTGTAAGAAAAATTTTATTTTAAACTAAAGTAGTAGAAGACTATTCAGATTTTTTTCTCCTATGTTAATTTTTATAGGGTTTCAAGAAATTAACTTATTTCATCTAAGTGATCAGCTCATTAAAATAAAATTCTCATAATATTCTTATACTCTTAATTATTCACTTAAGCTTTTTTGTCATATCCCCTCTTTCACTTCTAAAATGAACAATTTATATCTTCCTTTTTCTTCTACCATGGGATTAATACATTTACCAATAGGCTGTGTTTCTATGTTACTGATTTCCACCTAATTGATTTTATATTTACTGTTTTGTAGTTTTGTAGTTACACTGGTTTTAATTTATACGTAGGGTGATCAGATTTGGGGAGGAATCTTTCTAAATTGACTTAACAAGATTCTTGTTAAAACAGTGATTCAGGCCTGACAGGATTCAGCCAAGGTCTGAGATAGACGTCACAGAGCAACCTGGCTAGTGTTTGTCAATATTGTGTCCCAACATCAAAGTATCTCCCCATCAATTACAATGAAAACAACTGTAGACCTCCATCTTGACAAGTCATAAATGTATTATCATCAACATCACGATAAACTAATATCGTCTCGCTCCTAACGAAACTCACTACCATCCTTTCAGTGGTATTGACAAAGTATCCACGCCCAAGTTAATATAGGCAACACCAGGGGAAATCAAATTGGAGGATATTCTATGCAATAACTGTACTCTTAAAAAACGATTAAAAAAATAAGGCTGGAGAACTTTTCCAGATTAAAGACATAAAGGAACTTATAAACAAAATGTAATGTGCGATCCTGGATTGGATTCTGGCCTGAACAAAGAAACTGCTATAAAACATGTTGTTGAAACAATTCATCAGATTTAAATTTGCACTGCATCACTACTAGATTCCCGATTCTGCTAACTACAACAAGGTTTTGCAAGTGGATTCTTCTTCTTGTGGGCCTGTGCTCTGAAGCGTTTAGGATAAAACATCACATCTCCAAGTTGCTTCCAGTGTTTCAGAAAAAACAGAAATGTGCACGTGGGTGAAGAGAGAGGAAAGGAAGGCCCGGAGACGGGAGAAGGGGGAAGGGAGGAGAGGGAGACATGGGAGACGCCGAGCGATAGGTTAAAAATGTAACTGATGGGTAAATCTGGACAAAGACACATTTGGCTTATTTGTAACTATTCCATTAGTGTGAAAGTATAGCAAAATAAAATTTACTTAAATCCATTGTGAAAACTGCTTTAAGAGTTTTAGGGGTAGAGTTATTGGATATGGCTGCTGAGAACAGGCATGGTTCTGTTTCTTTTAATTTAAATATTCACAATGTCATAAAAGTAGAAAGTCATTCTCCTGGAGGGTCTATTTTGTGCCTGGCATTGCACTAAGCATTTTACCCAGGTTATGCTGATTCACACGCCAACCCCTGTAGTGCCCATTTTACAGATAAAGATGCTCAAATGAGAAGGGGTTAAGCAGCGTGGTTAAAATTATGCAGCTAGTAGGGGGAAAGGGCAGGATTTGATTGGAAGACAGTATCACTCTGAAATGCAGGACATTGAATTATACCAACGTCAAATGTAGTGTGTATCTTAGGAAGATCAGCCCATTAAATACCATTGGTAGCGGGACTGTGGGGTTTTATTTTCCAAGAGCAAGACATACAGTGTGTTTGTTTTTCTCCTTAGCGGAGGACCTGCTCAAGCTTGTCTAAAACATTGTGGTCTTTGGCTCACACCATCTTAATAAAACCCAGGTGTATTGAGCTAGATTATGTGACACATGTTCAGGTTCATGTCTGATTTCAAATGAAGTATCTAGATGATTTATGATGAAGCGTTTACCTCCTTCTTTCCCATGTGGATTCTAATTCTAATCTTCGACCTGCTCTTCCAAACCCTTCCACGTTATTTTAGCCTAGCACCTGTTATTGTTTCCTTAATTTTTCTCTCAGACAAGGAATGAACTTACATGAATGTGACTACCCCATATTTTTGCAGATTCCTGGGGGGAAACATAACTTTTTTGTTTACTCTCCCAGAAGTATTTGATTATATCGATATATAACACTGGCATATAGTAGGGATCATCTGAGCAATTTAACATTTTAAGTAATTTCCACTTTGAATGTTGATATAAGAAACTATGCAACATCTGCTCTTCTACATGAAACGTTCGTCTACATGAAAGTCCAAAACACTTCAGGACTAACTGATTTTATTCACTGTCATCTTGTGACAATTCTTGATTAGTCTAAAGCCAGAGTCACTATTTCCACAATTGTGTAAGACAAGCTTTTGAGTTGACTAAAATTAGGAAGCTGAGAAAAGGCCCCAGCCAAAGGCTGTTTTCCATTGACTTTGTTTTATTGCTGTTTTATGTACTTGAAAAACCAACAAAGAGAAAAATCCCCTTTCATGAGATTTCCAGATTTTTTTTCCAGATAAAAGTTCAGTAAAATATGTAAACACTGGTACTATTACGAAACTCCATTGTTTAGAGTCATTTTAATTCTTTATATATATGGCAGTTTCACATAGAACATAAGCTGGCAGGTTCAATAGTCTCCAATGGCCAATGAGGCCGCGAACATTTGCTAGTCTGCTGTATTACCGCGAGGGTCCAACCTTAAGCTAAGCTTCTTCCCTAATGGTGCTGTAGTCTCATCTCAAGGTACTTCTTCAAGCTGAGACGGCAACCTGGGTTAGTGATTAGGACTTTTAGCTGTACCACAGCTCAATTTTGCTGAAAGTCTGGACCCAACTCCATAATTTTGAATTTGTATATAGAATTTTTAGGGATTCTTTTTTTTTTTTTTTTTGCTTATGGAGCCAACAAAAACAGCTGCTTTAAAAAAAAAACCAATTCATTTCTTCCCTGTGGAAATGGGACACGCTTACTGTGATTGTCATAGTCGCCTCTTCCAGGGCTCTCCTTACAGGAGTGACTGTGGATGGATGGACAAGACTCCTATGAATACTGAAACCTCCACTCAGTATGTGCTCAGAGCACTCCAGGCGCTGAGGGTCACCTGGCATTCCCCATCAGGAGCTCCATGCTGTCACAGTTAGGACCAGAACAGCCTAAGCAAGGAGCCGGCTCTCACAGTGGCGGTAGAGCTGGCCTCCCCTTCCAGTGCACACTGTCCTAGGAAAGATGTTAATCAAGGAGGCCAGAGAGGCAGCCTGGGCGTCCAGTGGCAGGACTCCTTAGCTGTACTCATCTGGGTGGAGACTGCAGGCAAAGTAACTGGCCTGCAGGTTCCCGAAGTACGATTTCTTTTCTGCTCACAGACCTGTCTCTCAGTTTTTTGCATGTTTTTCCACAAGGGGAACTCACTTCATGATTAATTAGTCTAAGCACTTAATGTTTATTACTTAGTCTGTCATACATATTTTTATCAACATATGATAAGGTAGATATTATTCTTTCAATGAATTCTAAAGTCAAGCAACTTCTCATAGTTCTCTCGCTTGGCCTAACAGTTCTAACCCCTGGCTGCCAGGCACTATTACTGTGCCTTATATCTTTATATGGACTTAAGACTCCAGGAATGGAAATATAATAATCACTTTATTATTCAACTTCCCTATGGTTAGGATAACTTCTAGTTAAAATACTGCCTTTGAAGTGTTAGACATATAGTATTTTAAATTTAAGATCTGGAAACAAAAATAGAAAAGAAATACAAACTAAAACATTCCACAGAAAGATTAAACTAGCTGTTACCTTTCTAACTAAGAGTGAGATGAACCACAAAGTAGCTGGATCAGATGATAATGTATCCAGGATTCCCCAATACATTAATAACACTAAAGAGAAAGAATACAGGGTTTTTTTTTTCAAATATTTTCATCTTATTCTAAAAGAGGCTCATATTGGTAGAGAGAGATGCCTTAGAATTCTAGTAGGATGCTTATTCTTTCCTTTAACTAAAATCCACTTAGTTGAAGGAAGTGTGTGCATGTTGGAGAGGGGTGAAAATAATAATGCACCTTTTTAAGAGTACCAAGAAAACTTAGTATTGCTTGTGACGCAACCACGATATATATTCAAGATGTGGGGGGAGGCAAAGAAGAGAGATAGAAGTTTAAAAGTGCCATTATGTATATTATTGATCAAAATTGCTTTGAAAATATTATCAGGGTTCTTTAATTATGAGAGAAATAAGACCACTGCACTCTGTAACTCAGCATTGGTGTTTCCTATCTGCCGTAAGAACACCGCTATTTCACTGATCTGTTGTCCTGCTCTTGTTTACGTGACTGGTTTTGTTTTTGACCTAACACCAACAGCAACTGCATACTTGAAAGCCGCTGAATTTGCTAATCCTTTCAGAGAAGGCTTTCAACCGTAAGAGTCACCGTGCTTTTGCTGGCGTGGTCTTTACCCACCGCTGTCGCCCTTTCACAGAAGAAGCTGTGCACACATGACAAATAGCTGCTTCAGAGTAACACAGACGGCTTCTACCTGTTCGCCAGGAGACTTTACATGCTTCAGTATTCTATGCACAAGTACCTGCACATCATCCATATAGTTCACAAAATCTTGCTTTAATGAAACACGTTTGGAATCTGATTTTAATGGAACACATTTTTACCTTTATGTCAAGCTTTCTGAAATAAAATACCAGTTGGCTGCGATCTATGTGGCTCATCAGTGAACTCTAGGCAATCTTGGCTGTTATCAGCCACCTGCACGACTCATCAACACTTTCATTTCCTTTGGCTTATTATAAGCTGTTCCCATTTCCCAAGATGAAAAGTAAGGCGAAAGCCTTCCTTACCTTAAACTTACAGTTTAATCTTTTAATAATGGTGCTTTATATCGAAATACTTCTTTTCCCTCAAATATAACCTACTTACACTGTAAGTCCATCTTCTTTCCCCCCAACTTTCATTTTTGAGGAAATATAAAAAAATTGAAAAGACAGCATGTGTTGGAAAGATCTTGGATAGAGGACCTTTGTCTGAGGGAATGATCATGGAGTATTCAAACACCTAGGGAAAAAAAAGGTTAAGCTCATAGTTGAGGAAATTCATGAACGATCCAGAAATAGCAATATAAAAATAAAGGTCTATCAACTCTTAAATACAGAATATGTCTCCAAATTAAAATAAACAAAGATATCTTCCTCATTTGTTAAGACTGTAAATATATCATGGAATTCATGCATTACAGATTACAACATTCATGTAAACTGAGACTACATAGACACATCTTTTAAAATCTGCCCCCTTTAAAATTACATCACAATATACTGAATTAAATATTTGAATGTCGAGTGGATCCCAACTGTGTGTGACAAGGATATTTGAACGGATGCTAGTCAACCAGGTCACCCTTTGAACTTCAGTTGCTACTAATTGACTGTGACAGGTCACTTGTACTTTGTGATCTATGTAACAAACCTGTCATAGGTATCGGTGGCATGATTTCACTACTTAGTGACAAAGCCCTGTAACTCCAACACTAGCTATGTTATGCCAACTTTTAATAGCATTTTAGTATTTTTAGCTAATCCAAGGAGAATCCAAAGCATTGATAACAATTAAATTATATAGATGATTTTATGTAATACAATATAAACATACAATATAAACATTTTCTTAGACTTTAAAATTATTTTAGGACAATTAAGCTGAAGATAAAAGGCTTTAATTTGCCGTGGGAAAAACTCAGATGAATATAAATCACTTTGACTAATAAGCATGCAATATTCTTGTGTCAACATGATTCATAAATGCACTTTATATTGGTTTCAAAGTGATTTTTAATTGTTTTAATTGTAACAAATGTATTATCGGCCGTTTCTTAAATCTGTGGGGCAGTAATTGATCTATAAACCTTAACTCTAGATACTTTTCACTCTGTGAAGGTGATATATTCATATAATTTTCCAAACTGAGTAAGTCATGCTAACTTTCCACAGTAGGGACTATCCGAATGACTAATGCAGAACCAGATAATTTCTTAGTCAATCACATATTTTATAATCTTTAAATTTTATGCAGATGGCTAATTATGACCTATTAACAATACACAGTTCCATTCTAGGCTCTTAAACATCCCTTGGTGGCTTGAAAAATCATTTAGTGCCTATTCTGTGAAGAAAAAGGGAAAAAAACTGAAAGCATTTGAATGCTTGCTGCTGAACACGCTAAATGAGCTAAATAATGGAAAACACATTTACAGTATACTTTAATGGTAAGCCCATCCAATTTGTGATTTAAGAGGTCAAACTATTGGTTATTTTTTCATTGTTAGTCATTTAAGGAGAAGCAGGCTGGGAAATATGCACTCAGAGGCTGTAAAAGACTGCCGCAGTTACTTTGACTAATGGACAGTTATGGCCAGCATTCTGCTGGTAGAAACACTCTTGTGAGGCTGTAAAGCAGTAGAAACTTGAAGTGTCCACAGCCACAACTGTGTGGAGAGGAATAAGTTACAGATGAAGAAATCTTCTGTGCTAGTGAATTTATGTAACGTGGATAACTCTCTAACAGCTCAAATCTGGGTCTCATAGACATGGGTATTTGTACGTGTGTGTGTGTGTGTGTGTGAGTGTGTGTGTGTGTGTGTGTGTGTGTGCGTGTGCTTCTGTATGTTTATGCATATGGCCTTGGTCAGATTCAGAGATGAGCTTCAATCGGTAACTTCCCCTGTCTGCTTAACTTTCCCTTTATTCCACACTGGTCTCTATTGATAAGCAAAACTCCCTTTTTCCCACTTGTATGCTTGGATCTTGTATGGGAAAAGCTTATAATTAATAAATGCAAAATTGACCTTTTTTTCCCCCTATACTAAAGTATTTCTTCAAATAATGTGAACCAATAAAAGAAATTTGTGTTTGGTAACATTCCCAGAGAAAATTACGTACCAGAATATGACGATGATAAATATATTCTTATGGCACATCACATCCATGTATTTCCAAGGATTTTCACTTGAAGAGTAAGAGTCATACAAGAAGCAGAACATTAACTTTTCAACAGTTGACTAAACTTTGTCATTTCCATCCATACTATTCCCATTTTTAGTCTTTTTCTGGTGGAAAATGTGATTTGTTAGTCTTACATGAACATTTTTGACATGAAGAAATTCTGTAATTGCTTCCATTTCTTCCCTATTAGAGATTTATTCTGTGCATGTATGAACAGCTAACTACATGTAAACAGTCAAGCATTCTTTTTCCAACATTTTTCACATAATACTTCTTTCAATTCCTGCTTAAACATCAGACCTGGGGATAACTGTGAAGAATCCTTGACCAAAAAAAGCTATCATTTCAATTTCTCTCTTTCTCTCAGAAACTTTAGATTTCATTTGAACAGAAAAAAATTATACAATTGTGAAACAATACCATTATTCCTGTTGGAACTCAAGAAAAGTAACCTTCAAATGGTGGCATTTGGGGCATGCTGAGCAATGAGGCTATGAGGGATCACCGCTGAGGTGGTTCTCCTGTCCTAGCACTGAGAAAACTGAACTGCTGTTGAGGATACCAAGCGGCTGTCTACACCAGGAGGACAGGGAGTGCACCAGGAATGGGCATTCAAGTTTGTCAGCACACCCGGGTCGACTCTCTTCACACACAAGACTCCTGGCCTCTATCGCAGTTTCTTGAAGAACGATTTACGATCCATTGTCTGTTCTGCTGGCCCCATAGACTTCATCACAGTTCACTTCATATTCTCCCATGTGACTGAGTTTGTCAGTAAATGTTTGGTTTCTGCTTTTTTTTTTTAAGTTCATTTAACGAGATAGGTTTACTCCTGAATTTTATTAGAACTTCAGAGAAGAACCAATGCCAATACGCCCCAAAATCTGTGAAATTGAAAGGGAAGGAAGGCTGCCAAACTCATTCTACAGTGCCAGTGTCACTCTGATACCAAAATCAAACAAGGACTCAATAAAAATGAAAACTACAATATCTTTGATAAACATAGGTGCTAAAATCCTCAGTATGATACTTGCAAACAGAATACAGAACACAAGCAAAACGAACATATACTACAACCAAGGTGGCTTCATTTTGGGGATGTAAGCAAGGTGCCATGTACACAAATCAATAAATACAATACACCATACAAATAAAATTAAGGACAAAAATCACATGGTCATCTCAATATATGCTTTCTTGACAAAAAGAATTTCTTTGACAGAATTCAACATTCATTCATAATAAAAACCCTAACAAAAATAGATATAGAAGAAGCTTCCCTAAAACTGATAAAGGCACTTATGACAAACCTACAACCTGCATCCTTCTAAATAGGTGAAAAACTGAAAGTATGTTATGTATAATCAAGAATAAGACAAGGCTGTCCACTTTCATCACTCTTGTTTAATAGAGTACCCGAAATTTTAATCAGAGCAATTGGGCAAGAGAAAGGAATAAAAGGGTTCCAAATAGAAAAGGAAGAATTCAAACTATATTTGCAGATAATACAATTATTTATATAGAATCCCCAAACTTTCTATCCAAAAGACTTGGAGCAAATAAACTAATTCAGCAAAGTAACAGGACACAAAATAAACATACAAAGAATAACTACATTTCTTTATACCAATAATAAACATTGTGAAAAATATAATTCACAGCAGCTTCAAAAAAATATTTACTACCTAGGAATCAAGAAAGTAGAAGACCTCTACAAAGAAAATTGATTAGGACATCTGAAAGTGGAAAGACATCCCCTGTTCCTGGAGAGGCAGAATCAATATTGTCAAAGTGGCCATATTACCAAAAGCAATATATAGATTTAATGAAATTCCTATCAAAGTGCCAATAAAATTCTTCACATAATCAGGAAAAATCCAAAAATGTATATGGAACAAGAAGAGACTCAGCATAGCCAAAGCAATCTTGCACAAAAAGAGCAAATTGAGAAGAATTATAATTCCAGATTTCAAGTTACACTACAAAGCTACAGTCATAAAAACAGCATGGTATTGGAACAAAAATAGACATGTCCACCAATCGAATAGAAGACACAGAGATAACTCCATGCACCATTAACCATCTGCTCTTTGAAAAAGGGGCTTTAGCTGGAGAAAAGGGAGCCTTTAACAAATGATGCTGGGGAAACTGGTTATCCACATGTAGAAGAATGAAACTAGACCCATAGTGCTCATTCTATTATAATATCAAATCAAAATGACTTGAATATAAAAATAGAATAACAACAATTTAAATATAAAAATAGAAACACTGAAACTGCTAGAAGACACAATAGGAAAAATACTTGAAGACACAGGCATAAACAGGGACTTTCTGAACAGAACTCCAGTAGCACAAGATCTAACAGCACAAATCAACAAAGGGGATTATATTAAATTTGAAAGCTTGTGTACAGCAAAGGAAACCATCAACACAGTAGAGCAAACCCACAGATGGGGAATTTTGTTTTCTCTAGCTACTCTTCTCATAGAGAACTAATATCTAGAATAATTTTCAGTAGCCTATGCCCTCCACTAACACACATAAAGCTTTAACGATTTTTTTCAGACAATTGTAATATTTGAATGGTATCATTAAAGCACACGAAGGGTAGTAATAATAATGTTAATAATGATATCAGAGTGAGTCAGGGTTCTGAGCCACAAGTAAGATAAACGTACATGAAGGGGCTTTAAATGAAGGGAAATCAGGTAGAGATTTGAGACTCTGCGAAGTCTGGAAATCAAGGGCAAATAAATATGATAAATCCAAATGTGGCAGCAACGTAATGTGGTTGCAAACAGTTAGGTGTCCTCACTATTTGAAAACTTGGTGACTCATACAAGCTCACTGCTACAAATCAGTTCTTGGCTTCCATCTGTCTTTCTGGTGCTCATTTGAGTTTCAAAGTCATTAGAAAAAGGGTTTCATTGCCTAAGCTATTTCGGGGTCTGGCCACCTTCTTGAGAGGACAGGAAGTGTTTTTCCCCTGCCGCGTGGGGTTTTTGGGAAGGAAGGGGAGCTGCAACTTTTCTATTTATAATCACCTTCATACCTTTATTTCATTTTCCAGGGACACCTTGACATTCCTATTCCAAAACTTGTATTGAATATTTTTGTTTGTCAATCATATTTCCAATTTCCAAGATTTCATTCTTTCTGTAATTACTCCTTGTGTTTGTTTTGCAGAGAAAACAACTTGTTTTTGATAATGCTAATTATAAGGAGTGATTGATGTTTATGTGTAGGTTCCTACCACTACTTTCATTTCTTCTAAATCCTTTTATTCTGCCCCTTTCTTTTTATTTGTTTGGTTTAGTTGGTTCATTGCTCACTTTCATGTTTAAGTCTTTCCTCAAATATCATTTTCTTTCCATATTTAAGGATGACATTAACTAGGTGGAAGATTTCTATGAAAGGGTGAGTCCTGTTATTTCTTGGAATTCACTAGGAGGTGACCAGATAATTTTTAAATGAGAGCTTCATATTTTAGGGTATAGCAGTTTTCCTCAGGGTTATTTGATTTCTGTTGTACAGAATATATTCCTGGGTGGTACATGCCTTGCTTCCAGTATTCCAAGAGTAAGACTGGTGGAAGTAAGGCTACACGTCTGCCTTTCACATTTTAACCTCTCCTATGAACTATTTTATAATGCCTACATTTTCAACAGGCACTCTCTGTTTTGCCCTTGACCCTAAGCCTAAAGACCATTTTAGCATCACATTAAAAACTACCATAAGTATTATTTTTACATTCATTATTGCATTTGAGGTAAACAGTTTACAAATCAAAGATCCAAGTACCTTGGTCCCTTTTATAAAATTCTAGGCTTAGACTAAGAAATTGGGTTTCAACAGGATGAACAACTTCTCTAGAAATCTTGATAAGAAGATCACTGCAAAGATGAAAGAAGGGCAGGGACCATGCAATTACCATGGCACATTGCTGGGGTCCGGACCAGACCCCTATTGGTACAGAAAGTGCAATCAGAACCCCAGGTGCCTGGAGGACAGAGCATCAAGTGATGAAAGGGTAAGATTTCCAACCAGGATCTCTATACCCAGTACAATAGTCCTTCAAAATGATAAAGAAATTAATATTCCCTGAGAGACAAAAGCTGAAAGAATTTAACACTAGCATCCAGATCTAAAGAGTTATTAAAGCACATCTTTCAGGCTGAAATAGGACACTCACAATAATTTAAATGCACATAAAGAGATAAGGAGATTAGTAAAGGTAACTACATAGGGAAGTATAAGAAAGTATAAAAATACTTGTGTTGTAATTTTTTTCCTATTTTATTTAATAGACACTGCCTAAAACAATGGTTAAGAATATGTATTTGTAGGTATATAATTAATGGATACATTTCTATAACAATAAAGCACAGATCAGGGAGAGGGAAGCACTTATGCAGTAGCAAAGTTTTGTATACTCTTGAAATTAACTAGCATAGACAAAGAACTATACTTTTATAACAGGTCCATTGTAAATCCTAAGGAAACTGCTAATAAAATAACTAAAAATATAATATATACTTGAAAAAATTTAAACGGTACAAGAAGAAATGTTTAAAAGAAGTCAGTTATAGCCAGGCATGGTGGAGCATGCTTATAATTCCAGCACTTGGGAGGCTAAGGCAAGAGGATTATTTTGAGTTCAAGGCCAGTCTAGGTTACATAGGAGTTCAAGGCCAATCTGAACTATTCAGTGAGGCCCTGTCTCAAAAGAAGAAAAGTCAGTGAAGGAGAAATAAAGGATGATAGACACTTAAAATATGTAGAAAGTAAATAAAGCAACAGATATAAACCCTGCCTTCCTAGCAACTGCATAAAATATAAATGAATTAAACATGCTGGGGTGCTATAACAAAATAGCATAAACGGGGAAGCTTATAAATTACAGACATTTGTATCTCACAGCTCTGGAAATAGAGAAGCCCAGAATCAAGGTATTGCAGATTCAGTGTCTGCTATGGGCCCATTCCCCATAGACAGTAACTTCTCTCTGTGTCTTCACATATTGGAAAATGTGAGCAAGCTTTCTCAAGCATTTTCAGGAATGAGATTATTTTCCTTCATAAAGTGTCTGCATTTAGGACCTAATCATCCCCAAAGGCCCCACCTATTAATGCCATGTTACAGGAATTAGGATTTGCTGTATGAATTTCTAGAGGACACAAATACTTTGACCATAGCACACATTAGCCAAGAGCAGAGATTGGAAGGTTGTATGTAAAAAAGCTTCCAATGTCTAGAAGAGATGCACTCTAAATTCAAAGATAAAAATAGGTTGAAAAAAAGAAGATGGAAATATCGTATGACATGAAAATTATAACCACCTAAGAAAATTAAATACAATTAATATTGAACAGTGTGCACAGTGGTACACCAAAGGATTAAGTAATTTAGATGAAATGGAAAGATTCTTCGAAAGACAAACTGAGAAGAGTCACTCAAGAATCAATAGAAAGTCTGAATAGAACTATATCAACAAAGAAAATAAGTCAGTAACAAGAAAATTTTTCAACAAGAAAAAAAAACCCTCCAGAACAAATGATTTCATGTAATATTTAAAGAAAAAATAGTGTCAATCCTTTGCAAACGTTTTAAAGTTAAAAAAGCTGCAGACACTTCTTAATTCATATCCTGAGGCCAATTTCAGCCCAACGTCTGAGACAAGAACATCACAAGAAAACTGCAGCCATGTGTTCCTTATGAATATAGTTACAGAAATACTCAAAATGACACCTGCAATCAAAATCCTGCAAGACACGCTTATCAGTCAGTGCTTGCTAAAGAAACAAATTGAATGCCTGATGTGACGAGGATTTACAGAGTAGTCTTACATAGGCCACCTGCACAGCTGGGTGTGAAAGAGTGCAAAAGGGCTGTCTGTGTTCGCGAGCTGAAGATCCAGCTGAAGGTAGAAGGTGACAAACCCATCACACTCAGACCCAGAGTGGGTCTTCTGTCTTCAGTAAATCTACTCAGCCACACCCAGAAGAGAAATCACAAATGTTTGTCGATAGTTGAATAAATTGTAGTGGATTCACCTAATGGAGTCATCTCTAACCATGAAAATGAACCAATGAATGCCATACACACATGGATTAACACTGATGAATCCTTATGAGCGAATGAAACTACAGAAAAAGCACACATTTTCTGTGCTGAACCCACTTTAGTGGAGCTCAAACTCAGGAAAAATTAATCTGTGGTGTTAAGAGTTCAAGTAGCAGTAAACTTCAGGGTGAGAACGGTCTCCCGATGGGGGCAAATACAAAGGGCCTGACCCCTCCTGACGAGGTCCCGCTTTTTAAAGCTGAAGGGTTTCACGCTGTGACAATTCACTTGTAAGACTGCACTCTTCTGTATATATGTCATACTTCCGTAAGATAGGGTTAAGTATGTGATAAAAATTAAGTTTTAATACCATACTTAGATTTTCAATTCAAACGCTTTGACATGGACACTGTTTTACCTAGTATTTATAATAGGAGGCAAATATATACACACAGGACGTCAAAATGGAAAGCAATATATTTCATAATTAATCAGGTACTATTAACCAGATGTTAATAACAATTTTTAAAAGGACAAATAATTTGTATTTAAATTATATTTGGTCGTGCGCATGCATGCATGAGAGAGAGACAGAGAGACAGACAGACAGAGAGACTGAGATTAAAAGGGACCAAGACACAGAGAGAGAGAGAGAGAGAGAGAGAGAGAGAGAGAGAGAGAGAGAGAGAGATAAAGCCAGATAATCAGTAAACATGAAAAAAAGAGGTTTATTTATCTAAGAAATACACATCAAAACACTAGAAATTCCATTACACACACACACACACACACACACACACACTCATACAAGAAAAGTTCTTTCTCTAACTTGGGACAATATATTGTGAATTGACTTTCTAAGTCAGATTTTTCAAAGCATTTCTATCATCAAAATCCAAGTTACTTTTCAGGGACAAATGATTGCATTATAATTATTAGAAAATTTGATGCACTTAGTAAAATTTTTCCAAGTGAAATTTTATGACAAGATTACATTTGATTATCAGTTACTCATTGTGATACAGTTAATATGAAATGTACCTATCTTAATAAAACAAGTAAATCAGATTTATAAACATGGGAATCATAAGAACTAAAGCTAGTAGAGCCATACTACTTTCTATCAGTTAAAGCCTTTGATGACACAGTAAAACAAAGACCTAGACAGTATAAAATCATAACCAACATCAGCTTATTAGTAGGATAGCTACCCTACCGTGGCTGACCTCCAGAGATGTTCCTCCCTACTTACCACTAGGCCTCTCAACATTCACATGCTATATATAATGTGCTTGTAGTTAGAATAAACATTTAATTAAATTCCAGTGATCTTAAATTTCATTTGCATTTCAAACCCTCTACCAAAAATTTGTGCAAATCATTGTAGCCACCTGAACCTGATTCAAGATTATATTTCTCTGTATGAAAAATCACCACATTGGGTATAGACTCTTCTCAAAATTAATGAATTAGTTTTAAAATGACAAGTCATTCTAAAATTGTTACGGTTTGTATATAGATGGCCCCGCCAAGCCTCAGGTAGTCATGGAAGCGGCTGAATCTAGCGTTTGTGATTGACTCGTTGTGTAGCGCTGGGATTGGCGGTGTGAGCTCTGCACCCGCCCAGGGGTGGAGCCGACATACAATGTAAGGTCGGAATGGGGACGTGTTTTCTCTCTCTTTGTGGCAGTTTTCTCTTGCCACTTGCAGCCGCCATGAATGGCTGTTCCCTTTTGCTCTGGCTGCTGCCTTGAAGTATTGCCGTAGTGCCATGCCACCATGCCTTGGAGTCGACTGATTATGGACTGAAATCCCCAGGAACTGTAAGCGAAATAAACCTTTTCTTCCTTCACTTTGGGCGTCAGGTGTTTGTCTCAGCAACGAGAGAAAACGTAACCAAGACAAAAATACAGATTCTACAGATGAATATCTGGTTGCGGTGACTGTAAATGAATGTGCATAAAACATAATGGCCATGAGGACCCCTGCCTAGTTACTAAAACATGTAAATCTTGCTTCTTAGAATAAAAAGCCACAAATTATGTTTATATTTCTCTAAAATTTAGCTGTAAGAAATAAAATGATGATATAGATTCCATTTACCAGTGTACTGAAAAATCAAATAGAAAGTATTGCTCCTTTGGTTTTAATGATTTCTCTATATGGTAAAAATAAAATTTCTTATAAAATTAAATACAACTTCAATCAAATCATCATTAGCATTGCATCTTGTATGTGTTCTACATCAAAGATTTTTTTAAAGTCTTAAATCCCTTCATTTGACAAATGTTATTGACTGTGATCTACAAATTAACGTGCCATTTTAAAAAATGGGCATATGATTAATTCGTCCAAGAAAGATCTCAGCTATTTTATAAACATCACAATTCCTGCAGTGGGTGAAAGTCATAAGTTTATAAGACAAATCAAATAGTATTACAAAGGAAAGATTCTTTCAAAACCTGTATCAAGTAAGTGATGAGATTTTCTAGTATTTTGGATTATCCATATTTTATATCAATATTCTAGGTAGACAAGAGTGTTGCACAAAACACAGATACACTATCAGATAGTTCCAAATATAATTGCAATAACTGTTCCTTTCAAATGAGTGAAGTGTACAAGGCAATGAATACAAAGTATCTATACTGGAAAGTGAATTTCTCCATACCTTTTGTACTCTATTTGTTCATGCATATGTAGGCCTTATGAAAATTTTAGATTTATGATCAATATTAATATTTTCTCTAAGAGTTGTCATGACTGTACTAGTTTTCATTCTGTTCTTTTTTAATCGTGTAAAAATATTAAGAATGTGAAGTCGGTGAAGCATACTTCATTTCAAATAGCAATGCATTCTGCCTCTTGAATATGTTGTTACATTTTCCATATCCTGAAATAGTTGAACTCAAAATACATTGAAAAATATTGCAGTTAAATTCACTATAGGCAATATATTAAATCTATGAAATCCATTATATCCTAGATGAGCCAATATTAAGGCACTGAACCAGAAACCAAGACTGCTTTCAACAGTAGGGCAGACCAACTCTCAGTGGTATTTCTTCAGCTGAATATTTATCTTATGAATTGATAAAGGGTTTGGACCTTAATTTTAGTTATACACAACACTTAGAAATTTGGAAAAGTTTCTGGTTTCTTCTGAAGACAGGGAAAGTAATTTCTTAACTCAGAAACTTTATGGTGTGAGAGTTATTTTAATTATAACTTACTTTGTGAGCGTGTCAGGCACATACACGAGCCCAAGGTTCTGGCTATTACACAGCATGGCAGGTTTCCCACTGCGGTGTTTGTATATATTTTTCTGGATATAACTGATATTCACTTTTGAATGTGTGACCTAGAACTTATTAAATTTTGACAAAAGTATTGCTGCTATTTATATTTCATAATAGATTTCAAAGCATTGAAGGGAAAAACCAAATGAAGAAACTTCTTTGATTGGAACCAGCTGTAATAGGTTCAAAATTAAATATATCAAAGATTCATGGAAAATTCCAGAAGACAAGCTCATCATTAAAACGATGAAGAACTTTTAAGTAATTCCTATATCTGAGTTTTAGGATAAGCACATTTCAGTTTTTAAATTGGATCTGCACGAATATACTCTGCAATAATATGTTCGTAGTCCTTCTTACACGTGTTACGGAGTTGTTCAAAAGATATATCACATATATTCATGTTTTAATTAAAGTGAGGTAACATCATCAAGGGCAGTTCAACAGAATATGGGAGGGAGGAATGCAGCGCATAACGCCAAGCAAATCAATAAACTTTCAGACCTCAGTTTGCTAACTTACAAATTTTGGAATGTGAAAATCTGTTACGGGCGCTCCAGATGGAGTCCTCACTGGGAAGACGGATGTGTCCACACACTAGCAAGGCACTTGGTAAGCTAAAGCGCGTCAAGCTCGAGACCTGAAGGCATCTGTTTACTTACATGAAAAGTCTCCCGCCCGTTGGGAAAGAAACATCTAGTGTGACATCTTCCTTGGCAACGCCTCCCCACCCACACCCCCGCCCCAGGGCTCTCGGGCCGGCTGGGGTCCAGACCTCCACGCAGAGCAGCCTCTCTGGGAAAGTGTGGAAGCGAACTTGAGCTGTTCAGGGCAGCGCGAGGAGAGCTAGTCCTGGCGTCCTGGGGAGCGCGGCCACGGGCCAAGGACTCACGGAGACTCCCTCAGGCCCGAGAAACTGGGGCTGGGAGGAAGGTTCATCGCCCAGATGAGCGCTGGGCTGCGGAGGGGAACGCACTGCGCTCCTGGCTCTGCTTTCCCTCCAAGTGGCTGTGACTGTGGCTGCGAGCGTTTTCCCTTCTCAGCACTTTTTCCAGCTTCTTTCTCATTTACTCCAAGTGCAGACAGCTTAGCAAAGCCGCAGAGGTTAGCCAAAAAACTTACTTCATTTAGGATTTAAGGCTATAGTTTTTATATTAACATTTACTTTGGCCCACACTTCGCTCTTGTTTATATTGTTACCTGACAATCCGAGCCATACTTGAAGAGGCATTTAAAAAGCAGCGGGGGTTACTGGGCTCTAGGAATGATGCGGATAAACCTTGAAATCAGCCATAATCAGATTTAGCCTGTGAAGGGCTCCAGGACAGCCCCCTCGAGCTCAGTCCTGAGAGCTTCTTTATCAAATGCATTGACACAGATGCTCTCTGAAAGATGAAGTTTATTCTCTCTCCTTCTCTCCTCCCTCTCTTCCTCACCTCTCAATCTCTCTTTGCTTCCCCTTCTTGCTAAAACTGGGCATTTTTGATTGATTGGACTGCAACAGGAATATTAACAGAATTTAGGAAGATGGTGGGAACATACATGGGTTTTACCTACAAAGTTTGATACCTGTGATCATTAATAAAAACATGAGCTTACTGTAAAATATGCAGGAGTGTGATAGATATATTATAAAATATTCAGAGTCTTGGGAGTTTGGGGACACCAGTTATTAACATGGTGCACGGTAGCATCTCTCAGGACACTGTCAAACCCTCCGTCACATAAATGCATAAAAATGCGTCATGATCTCAGAATATCTATTAGCATTAAAATAATTGGATTGCTGTTTTACCTTAGCTTTCTAGAAAGAGTTCTTGTTGCAACCATGGACAATTTCAATTTAATTATTTAGAGAAACAATGAAATCTGACCACAGAGATACAAAATGCATATATTAACTATTTCAAGTGGTTCCTCTTACCCCATTCTGTTGTTCTAGGCCTTTTACATTTCTATTCCTTAGATCCACCTTTCTGACCAGGGCTTTCTCTCATTACCCTGACTTCAGTCCTGATTTTCAGTGGGTTTTGAGCAGCCCTCCCACTAAGTCAACAGACTGACACTCTACCTGGCAGCACAGCTGTGACCCCCCACCACCACCACCACAGTAGCCAGCCAACTGCAGCAGAGCTCTGGGCCACCTTCGGACCATTTTCATCTCTGCAGAGGAACTTGTAAGAGGAATCCACCCCCCCCACACACACAAAAGTGACATCAAAGTAAAGCCTGTAGTTCATTCAGTATTGTAAATACCCATATACATTTCTTAGCTCTGTTGGTATTAACAGATTGCATAAAACATAGCATTGATGAAATGTGGACCAAGGCATAAGTGAGAACCTTTTGCACTATCTTTGCAACTCTTCAGTCCATGCAACATTATTTCAAAATAAAAAGTTTAAAACTGTACATGATATTGTTATTTAACACATGTTGAATGGCCCTTTTCCAAAAGTTCCCATGCTTTTTTCCTATCATCTTATTTAATCTTCTTCTGTCATTTCCAGTGAATCTTTGTGCAGGAAGTATATTCTTCTTCAGTGGATCATTTTGCTCATGACCCATGGCAATCCTTAGGCAGATCTCCCTGCCAACACCCTGTCCCAATGCTTTGCATAGGGTTCGCTGTCCTTCACACCCAGGATAGGAGTTAAAACTTGGGGGCTGAAATTTTGTTTCTCTTCCTCTACCCTAACTTTTACCTATCTTCTTTTTTCAGTAAATTTCCATCTCATTCTAGAGCTACAGAACTTTATTTTCCTATTGTGAGGATTCACATCCTGCTGTCTCAAGTTTTCCAACCGAGTAGTCTGACTACTCGTTTGTATACAATTACACGTTTCTTACATTTTTTTTCTAATCTTATCAAATTTTATGATTCTTCATACATTTCCTTGTCTAGATCTGCATTGTGTATTAAGGCAGGCATTTGCTGCATAGAGCTATTGTGTACTTGTGGTGTGGCTAGTCTGAACAGATAGATGCTGTCAGTGTAAAATATATACCAGATTTCAGAGATTTGGTATGAAAAAGTACATCAAATATATCATTAAGAGGTTTACAGTGATTATGGTTTGAAGAGATGATGTGTAAATATGGGATTAGGTATTGTTTTAAACATAATTTTCTTTTCACTGTGTGTGTGTGTGTGTGTGTGTGTGTGTGTATTAAACTCAGGGCATTCACACTGAGCTACATCCCAAACTTATTATATATTTATATTTATATTTATTTTTGTTTTTCTATTTTAGTTTAAAGAGAAAATAAAAGCAAAATTTCAAAACCAGGAAATAGGAGAGTAACAATGGTTAACACATTCAATATTGTTATCTTTAAAACAGTTACTCAGAGTACAAGATAGAGCCATTTAATTGTTCAAATAATATTAGCACAAACCTTTCTTTCCAATGAACTAAGAGTAATTATTAGTAAAACTATGTTAACTACCATGTATATAATAAATATAATATTCTTAATGATTTGCTGAACTCTGTTTGCCGGTGTCCTTTTTTACTTTCATTTTTTATTTTTTTGGTACCTAGAATCAAACTCAGGACCATGTGCTTGCCAAGCAGTGTCTTATTGAGGATTTTTGCATCCATGTTCTTTAGGGAAATAGGCCTGTAGTCGTCTTTCTTAGTTGCATCCTTCTCTGGTTTTGGTATCCGGGTAATGCTTGCATCCAGGAATGAATTTGAGAGTATTGCTTCCCTTTCAATTTCATTAAAGAGTTTGAGAAGTAGTGGTGTTAGGTCTTCTCTAAATTTCTTGTAGTATCCAACAGTGAATTTATCAAGGCCTGGACTTTTCTTTGTTGGTAGGTTTTTTATTACATCTTCAATTTCATTGATCAATGTTGGCTTATTCAATTGTATTAGTGCTTATTTGATTTTTCATGTTTGTTAATATTTGTTTCATATAGTTGGGTGCACTGGTATTTGTTGCATATATATTTATGATTGTTATCTCCTGACCTTGGATTGTTCCCTTTGCAAGGATGTAGTGACCTTCTTTATTTTCCTATTGTGAGTCAGTCTTGGCTTAAAATTGCATAGCTATCCCTGCTTTTTTCTGAGTTCCTGCTGCATGGAGTATGGAGTATTGTTCTCTACCCTTTGACTTTCAGTCTATGAATTTCTTTTTTAATTAAATGTGTTTCTTGTATGCAGTATGCTGTTGGATCTTGCTTCTTGCATTTTGCCAGTCTGTATCTTTGACTGGTGAATCGAGACCATTAACACTGATGGTTACAGCCAATCAACTGATTGTTTTGATTTACCTTTGTCGTTTTATTTTCCTTTTGTTAGCTCCTGCTTCCCTCCTCCCTCCACTGTCTAATTGTTTGCCTTGCCTAGTGAATTCCTTCTGTCAGGGTTCATGGAACTGTAGTCCTTGTTATCTCTTTCTAGAATGTCCTGAAGAACATTTTGGAGTGCTGGTTTGGTGATCATACATTTCCTCAGGTATTCTTCATCTTGGAAGTATTTTGTTTCTCCACCCGTTTTGAAAGATAGTTTTACAGGGTACAGCAATCTGGATTGAAAGTTGTTTTCCTTTAGATTTTTAAATGCTTCACTCCAAGCTCTCCTTGACTTGAGGATTTGTGCTGAGATGTCAGCTGTGATTCTGACAGGTTTTCTTTCACAGGTGGTTTTGCTTCTTTTCCCTAACAGCTTTTAAGATTCAATTCTTGTGTTGAATTTCTTGTGTTGAATCTTAACTATGATATGCCTGGCTGTATAATTTTTTATCATGGCAGCCTTTTTATTTATTATTATTATTATTATTATTATTATTTATATTCTGAGACAGGGTCTCAGTAAATCACTAAGTTGTCCAGGGTGTGCTCCAATTTATAATCCTCCTGCCTCAGCCTCTCAAATGGCTGGGATTACAGACATACCCCACCATGCTGGGCTTTTACATTTTCAATGTGGTTATTAGGATATTTAAAATTTCAAACATTCCTTTATTATATTTTGATGGGATATTACTCTAAATCTTTCTTAGTTACTTTTCTCTCCTTGCTGAGACAAAAATACCTGCCACCCAAAGTTAAAGGGGGAAAGATTGATTTAGCTCACAGTTTATAGACATTTCAGTACATCATCAGTTGACTCCAAGGTGAGGTGGCACATGGCAGAGGGGCAAGAGTTCATGCCAGTGAAAGACAGCAAAAGCAACAAGATAGTGAGTGAGACAAGCCTCTTTCTGTCCCTTATATTGTATCCAGTGTACCAGGCTTAGGGTGGTGTCAATCCAGTCAATGGACTGATCCAGCATCACCCACCCCTAATCCCAGCTTTAATCTATGAATCAATTACACACTCTAGATTCAGCCACCTTTGAAATAAACCGTACTAGGTTTCTGGGGCATGTACATTCAGACACAAACTGTAACAATATCTTTCCCTTTTTGGCTTTCTAACCACATTTAACCACCTTTCCACCCATAATGATTTTGTCTCTTTTCTTTCTCTTTCTTTCTTTCTTTCTTTCTTTCTTTCTTTCTTTCTTTCTT
>RJWT010002179.1:0-42387 GCA_004365215.1 Cuniculus paca
TAGGAAGAAAAGTTTAAAGCTTAATAGATGAAACGAGCAACATTTAAGTTTTGAAGATTTGTGTGTTAGCTTTCCTGTCACTGAGACGTGCTATGCAACACCCACAATTTAAAGGAGGAGAGGTTAATTTGGCTCATAGGTTCAGAGAATTTAGTCCATGATTAGCTGGCTGGAAGGCAGAAACATTGTGGTGAAATGACATAAAGCTACTCAGTTCATGGTGTCTAGAAAGCAGAGCAGGGAAGTGCATCGGAGAAGAGATGAGGGACTAGATATAGACACCAATATCATGCATCCATGCCCCACCAGACATACCAAGAACTGTGCTTTACTAAGCATCTAGACAGCTCCCACACCCAAGTAACTTGACACAAATAAGCTTAACTGCCACAGTCTGATTCTAGGGCTTTGCAATCCAAGAATAAATGCTTTGGTTACTAATTAAAAATTGAAATCCCAAATATGGGGGGTATATCTAGAATAGGAAAACCAAAGTGATACATTATAGGGATTATTCTTGAATTTTATAATAAAATTGTCTTGGTTCTTATTGTATCTCTGATTTTATTATTTAGAGACTGCAGCATAGGTGTTCAACAGGTATTTGGTTAAAGAATGCTGTCATGTTGATCACTATGGATATTTAGGCTTAGCTCTGATAGCCATACATTCCTTATTAGCTCTAATCAGCATTCATTCTGAGAGCTACGATACTGCCTTATAAACAATATTGTTTTGCAACTTAAAAGTCGGTAATACCATAGAAATTAAGTTGGGTTTACAGTAAACCCATGATTGCCATATAATCTGTGGTGTCTCCATAATGCCACATTTAGCTGTAGAACTGCACATAAAACAGAATGAGGATTTCATGACTGTTTGGGGCCTAGGAAAAAAAGAGACACTGAATGTCTTGATGGTTGAAGAACTGTGAAATCATTTTGCTTTTGGTGTCCTTTTTAAAATTATGATCTTCAAATATTCTGCCTTTGTTTTTGAAATGTCCTCTTAAGATCTACTGCTAAATGATGTCTTACATCATATGCTGAGCATTGATTTTATTAAAATAGGATGGTAAAATAGAAAATTAACAACGTAGCAATGAAAAAATTCAATCAGATTTGCCTTTACCAAATAATTTGTCTCTGTTTTAAGTGTTTCTTTCTGATAGTGTTTAAGTAAAGCTTCAGATCATATTTCTAGACAAAAGAATATATCAAATAAGCATTGCACCCAACAGCTCTACTCTCTCACTTGTGTTAAGGTTACAGCCACTGTTTGAATTGCTTTTAATCAGTTTTAGTTAACCCTATTGTCTCAGGCTGTTTTCTACTACTATAACTGAGTGCCTAGGCTGGGTAATTTATAAGGAAACAAATTTATTTAGATTACAATTTTGGAGACTAGGAAAACCAATGGCATGGCTACAGCATCTGATGATGCCCTCTGTGCTTCATCAACACATGGTGGAAGACTTCATGTGGTGAGATAGAGTATATATATGGTAGCTTGAGCCTCTCTTCCTCTTCTTATAAAGCCAGTGCTACCATCATAGCATCACATTCTGAAAGTTTTATCTAATCCCAAAGGCATTACACCCAAATATCACTAACATATGACTTTGAGAATTAAGTATCCAACACATGAATGTGAGAGAAGAAACATTCAAACCAATGTACCAATATGTATGTTGCTTCTTAGTATAATATAAATGCTAAGCTACAGTACTTATTGATTCTTAGAGTAACAGTGGCGTACAGAAATATTTAGAGAGATGATGCAACTGATAGAAGCTACTCCATGATTCATGCCAGTCATGCTCAAACACATGCGTCTTAACCCCTAATCCAGTCTTCACTGTAGTACTAAGACCTGCAGATAAAACAAAGATGATGCAAAACTTGCTCTCAAGGAGGCCAAACTCTAGTAGATTCTATAAGACAATAAGAAGAAAAATGACACCACTATAACTCAAGATCAAGGAATCTAACTGAGGTGGCTTTGAATAGATGTAAGGAACATAGAATTTAGATTTCTAAAGCCTGAACTCTACCATTTCTTAGTTGCAAATCTTAAGCAAGACTGGTTATAAAACCTACTCCCTTTTCTATAAAACTAATATGTAGGTTTGCTGTTAGGGTGGAATGTGGATCATGTTACACACTACACAGTGCCTGGTACATGGGAAGAGCTCAATAAATGTTTGTTGTTAACAGAAGAAGCGATTAGGATAGAAGGGTTTTCCAAGGTAGTGCAACTAGAAAAGATTGTGAAGAGATGGCATTTGTGAGGTATCAGCAATGAAAATTATGAACTTTGGAGGAAATGAAGATGGTAGAAAAACCAGCAGAATTGGAGTGTGTAAAAATAATGAAGAGGAAAAATGAAGCTCACAGTCAGGGTACACTGACTGAACTTTCCTGTGGGCTGAATTCAACTAATAAGGAATAACAGTAATTGTGAGTATTTGTGGAAAGGCTGCTAGAGAAGTAAAGAAATTGAGGAAGTAAGTAAAAGCCTTTTAATGTGGTCTAGAGTCCAAGACTGGGGGTGTTTTATATTGAGGGGATACTTGAAAACTTTGAAATATGGAGGTGTAGCCTAAGTCATGATGGATTTTTAAAAACTGATTTTGGCACAAGTGCAAAGATGCTATATTAGTCAAGGCCTTGCAGAGAAGCACAACCAACAGAACACACAGGGATAGGTGAGTGAGGGGTTATACTAGAGGATTGACTCATGCGATTAGGGAAGATGAGAAGTCCCATGATATGCCATCTGCAAACTGGAGAATCAAGGAAGTCGGTAGCATGGCTCAATCCAAATCTGAAAGTCAGTGGACCTAATGATGCCATTTCAAGGCCAAAGGCAAAGGAAACTTGGGGGCCACTGGTTCAAGTCTTATAATCTGGAGTCTGAAGAATCTGAACACTTCATAAACATGACTGAATGCCATAATACTAATTACAATTATTACTTTGTGTAGAAGTAGCCATCTTTGGATGACTGTTGCTTTCATTAGACTGCCTTTGAGCTTCTATAGTAACTCGCTGTCATCATTTACATTGACCTATGGAGAACATTAATACATTGTCACTAGTATGCTAATTTTGATTAATTTTAAAGCCCCAGTCCAAGGATAGGAAAAAAAGAGATACATTCCTTGACCCTCAAGCCATTTTATGACTCCACAACAGTATCTCTATTTCCTTTTCCTCTTTCCCAGGAAAGTTTCATAAATAAAATATCTACAAACCTTTAGGCTTACTTTAACAATTCAAGGATCAAATACCACTATGGTAAACTTCAGGAGACATTGGAAATATGGTTTTGTATGTTAAAATTTTGTTATACTAAATGTTATTTGCAACCTAAGCTGTGGCTGAAAAATATTTTCCTAGACAGATTTTTATAAAATCAGTAACTGAAATGGAAGTTCCATGAGCATCACATTAAATGCTCTCATTGTTCCCTCTTTCCACCTGAAATAATTCTCAATGTCTTTCATAAGCAATTACTTAGAAACATCATCAAGGGACATGACCACAGACACAATGAAAAGCTTTGGTTAATTTGGTAGGTTGATGCCCCTAAGCACAGGGAATGCATAGCACTCACCTTGTATCTCCAGATACCTACCTATACCTAGAAGGTAATCAAAAAAATTTTGATAAATGGATGAATAACTAAATGATTAAATGCTGAAGTAATTAGCATCAACTTAGAAAAATCCTCATGAGACTGCACCCAAATCTGTTTATTTATAAACATTTGCCAAAAATATTTTACATATACAGTACTTAGTATCAAAGCAGATCGGGGACTTCACAAAAGCAGAATGTGCTCAGTGAATCATCTGAGTATCTGCAGGCCAATCAAGAGATTATTGCTTCTAATTAGTATTCCTACAAGTGGTTAATTTTTCCCCTATGTCTGACTTGCAAGCACTCAGGTGCAAAATTTGTTCCTGTCTTTAAGACCATCTTAATAATTACTCCCCATCTGAATCTTGGAACCAGAATCCTCCACTGATGGGTACAAATGAGGGAGAAATATGTCAGCACACATGGGCACTGGCTCATGGCAATGAAGATTTATTTGATCCAGCCAGCCAAGTGATCACTCGAAGCAAGTAATCAAGAGAATGAAATTCCAGGGTGAGTTCTGCCAGTACTTCCTTTGTTCAATAGCATGTCCCAGCCTTGTCTATAACAGAGCATAAAGTTTGGAGGATAATGAATTTATTAACACAAATTTTTCTGGAAGACGATGACCTTGAATATACTCAGGTTTTGGAGCTCAATTTTTGTTCTTAAATGACTAAACTTTTTTGTTGCTCAGTGGATGTCATTGGGATTTATTTGGTTGCCAGTTCTGAGTTGCTATTTGAAAAGAGCAGTACCATATGCAGCACATGCATATTCAATGATGCAGTTCTTTTTCTGGGGGGAATGGGGGTGCCTGGACTCATGGCTCACAGTATGAATTTGCATCCCATTTTGCATAAATTTGCATGTAGACTTCATAAGCCTCTAATTTCAAGTATGTAAAATGAAACAAATCAATGCAATCTAGTGCAATTGTTTTCCAAAGCATTAATCACATGAAATACATCCCAACTTTCCTTAACCGATTAATTTAATCACATCCAAGGTTAGCAGAGACATAGAAGTGGTGAATAATGGCTGCTAAGTGCCTGGTCTAGGGCTCAAAGGATATATACAGCTTCAACTCTTTGCCAGTATTTCTCCCTTCCAACTCTCATCTCCTGTGGAAGATTATATTATAGTTTTCCTAGTATTTTATTTCTGCAAAAGGATTATATATTTTATCCTGTAAAAATTAGGAAAGTCTGTAGGAATTAGGCTGAAAAATGAGGAGAAATGATGTATCTTCTTTAGAAGAAATGGTAAGAGCTAACACATAGTTTAATATCTCATTTTGTTTTGCTCCAATATAAGCAATATTCTACAAACTAGTGGGGACTTCTCCATTAGCCTGAATCCCAGGGTAAGATCAAGAGAAGAGCTCCAACTTACTACCACAATGGATGTACAGCACAAGAAGGGAATGTATCTTTGAGGCAACTGTTGACATTTTCAGGTCATTTATTGCTAGGCTACCTTGACTGATGGTATTGTGAAGTATTACAAGAGCTATAATTTGGCTTCAATAGTTTATATTAGTTTTGTTTATGTGCACAGCATTGGGTTGAAGGCTAAAGTAGTGAAAGATAAAGTTGATGTGACTGAAAACACATGATGTGCTTTGGGAAATAATGTAGGCTTTGGACTGTGGATATAGCTCAGTGGCACAGCACCTGCCTGGCAAGCACAAGGTCATGAGTTTGATCCCTGGTACACACACACACACACACACACACACACAAAAGTAGGCTTTCAAGGTCAATTAAATGACATACAGAAGAATAACACATTATGGATTATATATTCCCTATTTGAGCAAGATGGGATAAACTACTTAGACTTCTTAAGATTGGCATATCCATAAAAATTTTGTCTGTACTTGAGAGAATGTACTGACTTTCTTTTTGAAATACATTGGAGTTCTTCACATTCCATTGTGGGAAGAGTCTCAATAAAATGATAATTTTTGCATACCTTTCCTTACTATTTTCAAATCCACCATAATTTCAGAGTGGATGAATTTAAAACCATACAAAAGTATACAGTGAACAAACAAACAATGAAATATTAACTCCTGAATTTGAGAAATGAGAACTTTTAGCACTTCTAAAGTGCAAAAATGTAGCAAGGTATGGTGGGACATGCCTGTAATCCCACGTCTTGGGAGGCTGAGGTAGGAGGATAACTGCAAGTTCAAGGCCAGCCCAGAATACATAGTGAACTCAAGGCCAGCCTGGACTGTAAAGTGAAACCTCATGTTGAAAAACCAAACCAGAGAGAAACCACACCCATTGCCTCACTGCCACCTCAAGAACCTCAGTTTGGAAGAATCCAGGTGCCTGGACCATTCTACTATGCCAGAGGACAGTTGGCCAGTGAAAGAAGCACCCAGGACTCAGCAACTAACCCATCCAAATAAGCCCAGGGTAAATTAACTCTGACAAGGAGAAATACTTTCCATACAAACTCTCAATTTATGATTGGTTCTGTTATAAAACTATAGAATTTGCTTCTATGGTCTAAAGCACAAAATCAACAGTTACCACATTTTGGCTATTTGTAAACTGTGCTTCATGCTATCATTATTACTAATTGTACTACTGCAGACAAGATATCCTATCTATTGTAATCAGTTGTTCTCTCTTGCCTAACAATATTGGGATGCACTGGGGAAATAACCCCATCAAGCCCTACAACAAAAGATTGGGGACTGAGCCAAAAAGAACCCAATATTCCACTCTCAATTAATTGGGAAGGTAGGATCTTGGGATAGATGCATGCCAAGAAAATCCTACACATAGAAGACATTCATGAAGAACAGACTTTTCCTAGACAAGCCTTGGTACTGGTGATACAGTTACCTCCACCAAAACTCACAAGGATCATCACAGAAAACAAAATAAACATGCATTTTTTGAAATAGGAAATGTCAAGGCAAAGGAACAAAATGAAATTCCACATCATTGACCCACCCAGAACAAATCCAGGAGACTTTGACATAGAATAAATTGGAAGTGACACACCTGAAATGTCTGAAATGATAGCAACTGAAGTAAAGAAACAATTTCATGAACTGAAGAGGAAATCAGATCACAAATAATCTCTCAGGTAATGATAACCATAATGACAACCATAATGAAAGAATTGTTGAGCATATATAAAGACATAGATAGAAAAAAATAGAGCATATGAAAATGTTAGAAATCTTGAATGAACAATATAGGAAAGAATTAGAATGCATGAAAATGATTCAGAGATATCCAGCAAAATAAAAATTCCATTGAAAGTTGGCAAAACTGCTTAAATGAAACTGAAGATAGACGTTCACAACTAGAAGACAGGATTGCAGTTAACAATCATGAAAGAATCTCATAAAAAATCACAAGGAACCAGGAAATAACAATTCAACAGCTGCAAGATGATGCAAAGAAAAATAACAAAAGACTGATTGGTATCAACAAAAAAGCAGGAGTCAACACAAATGACATAAAAAGACCATTTGCAGAAGTAATAGCAAACAATTTCCCAAGCATGGGAAAAGAATCTGACATCCAGATAGATGAGGCACATAAGACTCCATACAGTCATAACCAAAGTAAATCTACACCCAGTCATATAATAAACAAGATCCCAGAAATTCAACACAAAAACAGGATATTAAAAACTGTTACAGAAAAGAAACAGACCACCTGTAAAGGAAAGCCCATCAGAATCGTGGCAAACTTCTCAACACAAACCATCAGGTCGAGATGAACTTGAAGTGAAGTATTGCAAGTCCTGAAAGAAAACTTTCAACTAAGATTGACATATCCTGAAAAACAAGTTTAAAAGTGAATGGAGAAATAAGATACTTCCACGACAAAGAACAACTGAAGAAGTTCATGGCTACCAAAACAACCCTATAAAAGTACTGAAAGATAGTCCATAAAGAGACAAAAATGATCACAGTTCCAAGAAAAACAACACAAAGAAACCACCAAGCAGGGCAAACAATTGAACAGAGGGGAAGAGTAGAAAATCAACAGCAGGAAGATAACATGACAAAGATAACCAATACATATCAGTTATAACCATTAATGTAAATGGTCTCAATTCATCAACCAAAAGAAACAGACTGACAGACTGGATCAAGAAACAAAATCCAACAATATACTGTATACAAGACACACATTTAAATCAAAAGGAAATTCATAAACTGAAACTCAAATGATGGAAAACAATACTCCATGCAACAGGAACTCAGAAAAAATCCAGGGTGGCTATTCTGTCTGCAGACAATGTGAACTTCAAACTAAAATGGTCAAAAGAGATAAAGAAGATGACTACACACTTGTTAGAGGAAAGCTTCAAGAGGGAGAGATAACAATCATTAATATAAATGCACCAAATGTGGGATCACCCAACTAGACAAATATTAATAAACATGAAAAAAATCAATAACTAATAACACAATTGTACAGGGAACCTCAATACCCCATTGTCACAACGAGTTCAACTAGTTGAAAAAAAAAATCAGCAAAGAAACAACAGAATTGAACCAGATTTGTGAACAAATGGACTTAACGGATTTACAGAGTGTTCCACCCAATGATATCAAAATATATATTCTTCTCAGTTACACATGGAATGTTCTCTAAAAGAGACCATATACTAGCCCATAGAACATGCTTCTATAAATGCACAATAATTGAAATTATCCCATGCATATTATCTGATGATAGTACAATGAAATTGGAAATTAATGACAAAAGACACTGCAAAAACTATATAAACACATGAAAATTAAATAACACCTTCCTGAACAATCAATGGGTCACAGAAGAAACTAAAGAAGAAATTGAACAATATCTGCAATCAAACAAAAATGCAAATACCACTTAATGGAACCTGTGGGATGCAATGGGAAGAGTCCTAAGAGGGAAATTTAGAGAAATGAATTCTCACATCAGGAAAATGGAAGAAGTGCAAATAACCAACCTAATGCTACACCTCAAACTTCAAGAAAAAGAAAAGTAAATCAAGCCCAAAGCTCAAAGATGAGAAGAAATTATAAAGATGAAAGCAGAAATTAACACAATTGAGACTAAGAAAACATTATAAAGAATTAATAAATTGAAGAATTGGTTCTCTGAAAGAATAAACAAAACTGATAAATTCCTAGCCAACCTTATCAAAAATGGAAAGAAAAACTCAAATTCATGCAATAAGGAATGCAAAGGGTGAAATCACTATAGATTCTGTGAAAACTCAGATGATTATTAGTGCCTTATTTGAAAATCTTTACTCTCATAGGATGAAAAGAATAGAATAAATGGACAGGCTCCTAGAAACATTTGAATTACCAAAGCTGAGTTAAGAACATATAAAAATTCTGAAAAATGCAATAACAATTAATAAAATTGAAAATGTAATTAAAACTTACCAAGAAAGAAAACCTCAGATCCTGATGGAGTCTCAGTTAAATTCTGCAAGAAATTCAGAGAAGATTTAATGCCTATACCCCTTAAACTCTTTAATGAAATTGAAAGGGAAGCAATTCTCTCTAACTCATCCCTGGAGGCATGTATTACACAGATATCAAAAGCAGAGAAAGACCCAACTAAAAAAGAACTGCAAGCCAGTCTACCTAATGAACATAGATGCAAAAATAATCAATAAAATACTAGCAAAAAGAATGCAGCAAATCAAGAAGATTGTACACCAAGACAAAGTGGATTCATCCCAGGTATGCAGGAATGATTTCACATACACAAATCAATAAATGTAATACACCATATCAACAAGGCCAAAGAAAAAAAATCACATGATCATCTCAATAGATGCAGAAAAATCTTTTGACAAAGTCCAACACTCATTAATGACAAAAATCCTACAGAAAATGAGAATAGATGATCCTCACCTCAATCTGATAAAAGCCATCAATGATAATCCAACAGTCAACATCACACTAAATGAACAAATATTGATAGCTTTCAACCTAAACTCAGGAAAAAGACAAGGATACTTAATATCACCACTCCTATTCAATATACTTCTGGAATCATTAGCCAGAGTAATGAGACAAGAGAGAGAAATAAAAGAAATAAGGACAGGAAAGGAAGAAGTGAAATTATCATTATTCACAATGTAACACTCTACATAGGAGACCACAAAAACTCTACCAAAAGACTTCTAGAATTAATCACCAAATTCAGTAGCACAGCTGGATACAAAGTCAACACTCAAAAATCAATAGCATTCTTGTACAAAAACAAAAAACTCACTGAGAGAGAAATTAGGGGAACCATACAGTTCACAATAGCATCCAAATAAGTGAAATACTTAGGAAATCAATCTAACAAATGATGTAAAAGATTTATGCATGGAAAATTACAGTACTCTGAAGAAAGATATCCAAGAGGATTTCAGAAAATGGAGAGATACTCCTTTGTCATGGGTAGGAAGAACCAACATTATGAAAATGGTTGTACTCTCAAAACTGTTATACAGATTTAAGGCAATCCAGATCAAAATACCATTAACATACCTCACAAATCTAGAGAAAACATTCCTAAAATTTATCTGGAATCAGTAGAGACCTAGAATAGCAAAGGCAATCTTAGGCAAAAAAGGCAAGGCAAGAGGCATCACAATCCCTGGCTTGAAATTATACTACTAAACTACTATAATAAAATAAGCATGGCACTGGAAAAAAAGCAGACCTGAGGATCAGTGGAACAGAATAGAAGATGCAGACACGACTACAAACACACTCAACCACCTTATCTTTGACAAAGGGACCAAACATGTTCACTGGAAGAAAGACAGCATCTTTAATAAATGGAACTGGAAAAACTAGCTTTCCACATGTTGAAGACTAAAACTAGACCCACGTCTATCACCATACACTAAACTAAAGTCAAAACGGACCAAAGATGTATATTTTAATATTAGACAGAAACACTAAATCTACTGGAAGAGAAAATAGGTAGAAATCTTGAAGACACACAGGTAGGCATAGAGTTCATGAACGAAAACCAAACAGCACAGGAAATACTTCAAAGAATCAACAACTGGGATCTCATCTTATTAAAAACTTTTTCCACCTCAAAAAACAAATTGCCAACAGAGTGAAAAGAAGCCCACAAATTGGGAAAAAATTGTAGCCAAGCATCCCTCAGACAAAGGACTTCTATCTAGAACATATAAAGAATTTAAAAAAAAACAAGCACCCCCAAATTCAAAGACCCAATCCAAAAACGGGCATCTGAGATGCATACACATTTCTCAGATGAATAGATACAAATGACAAATAAATGTATGAAAAAATGTTCAATATTATTGGTCATTCCAGAAATGCAAATTAAAACACTGAGATTGCATCTCACACCAGAAAGAATGGCTGTCATCAAAAATCAACCAATAACATATCTTGGCTAGGCTGTGGGGAAACAGGAACCCTTCTCTATCATTTGTGGGGGTGAAGACTGGTGTAACTGCTGTGGAAATCAGTGTTTAGATCCCTCAAAAAAACTAGGATTAGAGGTCCCATTCGACCCAATTATTCCCTTTCTGGGTATTTTTATAGAAGAATTGAAAACATCATACTACAGCAATATATGTACACCCATGTTTATAACAGCACAATTTGTAATAGGTAAATCTTGGAAACAACTCAAATATTCATCAACTGAGGAATGGATAAAACAATGTGCTATTTTTATACAATGGAGTACTACTCAGCTATAAAAAGGTAAACCTGAGGCTTTTATAAGTAATTGGATGCAACTAGAGACTATGATCATAAGTGAAATAAATCAGACTCACATGTGTAAACGTCACACTGTCTCCCTACTGTAAGAAACTGAAAAAATAAATAATATCCAAAAAGTACAATAGATATTGTGAAATGAAAACAGACTGCTCAAAAACAAAGAACAGCTGGCATGGGGGAAAGGAGAAAAGCAGGAAGGGAAAAATGCATATACATATACACACAAGATAACTAATATAATTTTCCTACTAATTCTACTTGTTCATTGAAAGGAACAGTTCTTATATTGTTTGATCAATTTTGCATGCCTGTATCTGGTAATCTGAACAACTATTTTGAAGATAACAATATGTAATATAATAACCATTGCTAATTTCCTATCATCTTGTTTTGAAGTTCTGTATTTTTATTTTTTAAATTTTATTTAAAATAAAAAATAAAACCAAACTAACAAACCAACAAAAACAAAACAAAACAACTTCAGAAGCATGAAGTGCAAAAAAGTGTGGGACAACTGAAACATAATATAGCAGCATAGATTGTAGTAACACAAGATGAAATCTTTCCTTTTGGCCATTCAATATTGGTTTTGCTTCTGCTTCTCCATAATGGTATCCTGTGAATTCCAAATGTGAACCAATTTAACCTTAATTCTAATGAAGACATATAATAATGAAGAGTATTTTATTCCCTTAATGAAATATACATATATATATGTACATATTTCAAAAAGTGAAGGAGTCATAAATCATAAATATTTTGTTTCTCATTCTTTCTCTAAACACACATAGCCAAGAAATGGTTGTACATTTTGCAAACTATTCTACACTAAGTACATTTTTATTAATGCTTTTCAGATTGCATGGTAATCATCCTTGACTTGAATCAACCTCCTTCCCAGTAGAATCCCTAAGCAAATAGTAGTTTGAAATTTTCTTAATAACCTTAACAGTCTTTCTAAGGTCTTTATTCTAAGACCTATTAGAAGAAAATACTTTCCTTAGAAGAAAATAATACTTATAGAAATTTTGCTTTGTGTAAATCGAATCATAAGAAAAATAGATAAACATCTAGAGTGTCAAAACAGGAAAAAAAGCCCAATGCTGAGATGGCCTATCAAAGGACTAGGTTTAATTTACTTCCCACAACAGCTTGGAAGTCCACTCACATCTCTGATACACTTTGGGCAGGATATCTTCCAGCATAACGAGATTCTCCTGGTGGTTCCTACATCGTGACTGCTAAAAGAATAGTGTTTCTTAACTAAATCAATTTCTTGTGTACAGATAGAAACAGTATCATTAGAAGACTCATTATGAAGATCTCATCTGAGAAGTTTCAGAGCATCAAACTTTCCAAACCTAGTGTAATTCCTAAAGTAATAAACACCTGCTGATGGGACTTTTGAATAGCTGAGGTAGAGTGCTTGCCAAGCATGATGACTGGCCCTTGGATTTGAGACATTTAAATCAAAGAAGAGTTGAGGTAGGGACATCAGACCAAAAAAAAAGTCTTTTGAAATTTTTTAAATTATTAGATGTCATTAGATTGCATTCTTTTGTAAATAAATACATGCTGCTTCATAAGGATAGTACCTGAAAGTGTTGTAAAACCTCTATGGGCTTATAATGTTCCTTAAAGAAAACAGAATTTTGCATATCACTCCTTTAAATCTGTCTGAGCCTTGGCCATGCAGTGATATGAACAGGGTACCAGGGAACTTCTAATTATCTACAAAGGAAGTGAAGAGAGTTGAGAGTTATAATCTAATTTGGTGATTAATTTGCATTTTTTCTTTATTTTGAACATAGATCACACAGTGCCCTATCTCATTCTTTTGCAGGGAATTCCTCAACTGTATCTTTGTATTTCAAATTATAGGATTCTAACTGAAGCAGAACTTTCCACAGGTTTGGAAAAAGACTGAAATGTTACCAGTCTTGGGATTGAGAAAGGAGCCAAAGTTTTTCAGGTCTGTAAATGGTATTCACCCTGACCCTTGGATCAGCATAGTCCTTTTCATTCCTTTCTTTAGTGCTTAGAATTTCCATGTTCTTTAAGAGAAAACAATCTTAAAATTCACAAAATATTGGAAGAGATCCAGAATATCAAAAGCAATCCTGGGCAGTAAGAGCAAAGCAGGAGGCATTACAATCCTAATTTTAAAGGTATATTACAAGTTATAGCGATAAAAATAGCATGGTACTTGTCTTGGTTACTGTTCTCTACTTGCTGGGACAAAACACCTGATGTCCAAAGTGAAACAAGGAAAGGTTTACTTAGCTTACAGTTTTTTGAGATTTCAGTCCATAATCAGCTGGCTCCAAGGCAGGGTGGCATGGCACTGGGGCAACACTTCAAGGCAGCAGCAGAGCAAAATGCAAGCCTCCTCTCCTCCCTTATGTTGTACACAGGCTACCTCCTCCCTTCAGGGTGGGTCTAACACTCACAAAATGTCCTTACCCTCCTTCCTACACTAAGAGGATATTTGCAAAGTAAAAACCCTGGCTCCCTGCTGAGTCTCTCAGTTAACTTCTAAACTGTTCAAGTTGACACAATGTATCAACCATAGCAGTACTGATACAGAAACATATATGTAGATCAATGAAACAGATTAGAGATTCAGAAACAACCCTAGGCACGTTCTAATATCTAATCCTTAACAAAGGTGTCAATAACATACTGAAGGAAAGATAGCTTCTTTAATAAATGGCGCTGAGAAAACTGACTGACCACATACAGAAGATTGAATTTAGATGCATATCTCTCACCAATGTACTAAATTAAAATCAAAATGGAATGTTAAAAAAGAAACAATATGCTGGAATATAAAATAGCTAAAACTCTTAAAGACATAGGCATAGGCAAGGACTTTCTTAACAGAACCCAATTGTACAAGAAATAATCCCATAAATCACTAAATGGGATCACATCAAATTAAAAACTTTATGTACAACAAAGGAAACAATCACAAGAGTGAAGAGACAATTTACAGACTAGGAAAATTTTTCACCACATATTCCTTGGACAAAGGACTAATATCTAGAATATATAAAGAACTAAACTAAATTAGACTCCCCAAAATGAAAGAATCAATCAAAAAATGGGCAACTAAAATGAACAGATACCACTCAGAAACACAGTTGGCCAATAAATACATGAAAAACTATTCACCATCTATGTCCCATAGGGAAATGAAATTAAAACTACACTGAGATTTCATCACACTACAGGAAGAATAACTATCATCAAGAAATCAAATAATAGATGCTGGAGAGGCTACAGGAAATAGGGAACATAAACTAGTACAACCATTATGAAATCAGTATAGAGATTCCTCAAAAATTAAAAAATATAAATTCCATTTTACCCAAGTATTCCCCTCCTAGATATCTTCCCAAAAGAGTTAAAGACAACATATAACGTGTATACCCATGTTTGTATCAGCACAACATATAATAATTAAATCTTGGAAGCAACCCGTATGTCCATCAATAGATGAATGGATAAAGACACTTTGGTATTTGTAGACAATGGAGTACTTTTCTGCCATGAAGGGTAAGCTTTGTAGGAAAATGGATGCACCTTGAGACCATAATGCAAAGTCAAACAAATGAGACACACAAACTTAAATATCATATGGTTTCTCTTAATGAGAAACCCAAATTATAAGTGAAGAGCAAAATAAAAGGTAGATGAGAAATGAAGAGATAGAACTTCCCAAAAAGGAAGACCAAGAAATGAAAGGAGTGGAAAGGTAGGAAAGGAAAGGGATGACAAAAAGAATTAAGAGGTATTAGATACATATACCAACTCCACACAAGGAATGTAATCATATGGACTGTAAGCATGTACTATTAAAAAATGAAAATTGAAAAGAGAAGAATTTTCATGTTATTAATGTCTTTCAAGTTTTTCCTGTAGCCTTGCAGTCAAGTTGATACACTAGTTTGCAATGAAGCTTCGAATGTGACCTATGATCTTAATGTCATCATAATTTAACCACGCCTAATATGCCTATTCTTTGGAACATCAACTTTTATTGCTATAATAATTTTCACATTATTTATAAATAATATGGTGCCATAAATACTGACCTTCAGGGCCAGCACAAGATGTTTTTAATCAGGTTTTTTGCCTGGTTGAAGTAAGATTCCAACTCTTCATGACATTTTATTGCAAACGGCTATGTTAAATTCTCAGATAATGTCTGGGATATTTAGGGACATGGGTTTTGTGAAGCCATAAAAGTGACATTACAGGAACTAACACAAGCACAGTGTAACCCTATTGTTACGCCAATGACACATGGAAAGGGAAACCCGTGTAGTATAGATTTCACCCTAAGGTGAGAGACCAGCATACAGCAGGACCGTGATTAGGCACAGGAGATTGTTTACAAGGAGGCATTTATTTGACCATCCACATGACATTTTAGCTACTTTATCTTAATTTTTTTCCCTATGAAATAGATGATATCATTTTCTCATCTACAAAGGAGGGGAAAGAGAAATGAAAGAAAATAAGCAAACAAACTTAAGGTTTAAAAATATAACTAGCTCTGATACTAAGACAAAACCGAAAATAAAGCAATCAAGATTGTGGGAAACTCACTCGCCAGATATTTCTAGACAGTTCAAGAAAGGGAAATTCATGGATCTCAGTTTGAGTGTCAACAAGAAACAATTCTATATGAATGGTTGAGTTGACTTTAATGACGGGACTATTTGCATTAAGAATGGGTAAATTAGAGTGACCCAGGAGGAAAGCTGAGACACTTGGAGACCCAGCAGTAGTGGAAAGTAATTAGACTTCCTTCACATGAAGGGTAAGGGAAATAGGTGCTCCTGAAGCACTATGAGTTGGAGGCATGGAGGAAGGGCCAATATATATATAATACTAGGAGGACATAAAGATCACCAGAACCAAGGCGGTGAGTAGAGATGGCAAGAAAAAAATGCCTCAACTTCTCTGTCCTCCCACCCTGAAACCCCTGCTGGTGACTTTCACTTGCTAAACCCAAAGAGAATTTTAGTTCAAGAGCCAAGATGAAGCGGTCTGTAGATTCAGGCTTGTGGAGTTCAGAACAAGGCAGAAAATGAATCAGGGGAGTTTGTCTGGACTCCCCTGAGCTGGTGTGTTGAGGAAGCCTATATGCCCACTGAACTTTTTCTTATTTTTCAGCAGGATGCTGTTTTGGTTTTAGGTACACTGAGGTCTATGCAGGCAAAATGTTTGGAAAATATGACACCGTGATTTTCAGTGAGATGGCATATTTGCTACATGTGTATTTAATCTTATCTGGCTTTGTGTAAACTGAAGCCATGAATTTCTTTTTCTACTAAAAGAAGGTATATTTATTTTATGTGTGTTTATGTATGTTTCATATCATATTGTTTTTTTGTTAGTCTCCTTTCCTACTCACTTATCCAAATTTATACTCTACCTCTTTATATTCATCAGTAGCTGACAGCTTTAAACAAGTGTCATTCACACTGGATGTAATTATAGTAGGCGCCAACATTTTGAACTAGAATGGAGAGATGCAGACAAGAGCAATCTGTCTTCACCAGTGGGTAAGAAAGAGTACCATAGCTTTGGATATAGCATGGTATTGGCAAAAGGGCCTTTTTCTCCAAATATTCTAGCTCTACCAAACACAATGTGTGGACTTGGTGAAAGAATGAAGACAAAGATTTGAGTTAATGGGCAGAGCACCTTTCATGAATTGGAGGATAGAGGGAAACTTTGAAGTGCTACACTGAAAACAGACATAAAGGGCTGGGGATTTAGCTGGGGATCAGCGGCCTAAGTGCCTGACTGGCAAGTGTGAGGTCCTGAGCTTGATCCCCAGGGCCGAAAAAAAAAAAATACAGACATAGAACTTCCAGCAAGGAAAGAAAGAGCATGAACAAAACAGTAGGACCTATGATTCTGTACACTCGCTCTCAGGTGTCAGGAAATACTCAGAAGTTTGCTTGGTTATGACTGATGAGGAAATAAGACTTTACCTTGGAAGTAGCAAGGAATATAAGCTAGTTATTCATGACAGTAAGTTAGGCTTCAGGTAATACATAGTTTTATGTCCTAGTAGCTGGGAGATTTTATGTAACTTAATTTATTCTCTGTTTCATCATCTTCATCTAAACAATGGAAATAACACTTAGCATGTATAGGTTGTTTGAAGTGACATAGTATGCATAAGACATGGGACATATAACAGATATTTAAAACATAGTAATTTCCATCTCATCTTTTTAAAGGTTGGGCCAGTCTTAACTTTCTTTATTATATAGTTTTGATACACTCAAGTGAGGCCCAAACACCACCCCTCAAATTAGAAGAGAGACTGCATTCCTTGTATTTGTATTTGCTATTTCAATGTTCTTTTTGTTTCTAACCCAACACATATCATAAAAATAATTTAAAAGGAAAACTATGCCCAATTAAAAAGAAAAACATTACATTCACACTAGATGTCAGTGAAAAGAAACTTGCTAAGGGGCTTAATTTCTTAGAAGAAAGAGAAAAGAAAAATCTAGAAGAAAGCAAGGGAGCAAAGAGAAACAAAGATTTGTACAAATCTGTGAACATGTCATTTTATAAGTCAAAGTGAGGACAAGAATAAACACTATTATGGCAATTTTCAATCTGTTTGCTATTTTGATTGCTGTGAATATTCTGGGGAATGGCAACAGCTTTCTGAAATGGCACGTATTTATGTACTGATAAACAAAGCAGCAGGCAAATCTGGGGAGCCTCACAGCCACCAGGGTATTTCTCTTTAGAGTTCTGCGAAGCCACTACCACAGAAGATTTGGGGCCCTGTGCTAGCAGCTTTATACCAAGGCAGAATGTGTTCACTATTGGATCACATCAGCTGCCTTTTAGCTCCCTATACCTGCTGAAACGAATTCACAAAAATAAAGATATGTAGTAAATTACTAGCAAAGGCCTTAAAATATCACAGCTTTCTTACCATATAGTTCTGGAGATCAGAAGTCCAAAATTAGGTCTTTCAGATAGCATTTATTTTGGAAGCTCTAGGGAGATCCTGTTTCCTTGCCTTTCCATCTTCTAGACCCTGCCCGTGTTTCTTGACTCAGGATCTACATTAGTCTAACTCTGCTTCCCTCAACATGTGGCCTTTTCTTAGTTTCATCGTCTTCCTGATTATAAGGACTCACAATTGCATTCGTCCCATGTGGATAGTCCAAGCCAGTCTTTGCATTTTAGGAACCTTAAATTAATCACAATTGTGAAGTCCCTTTTGTAATGTAAGTTCACATACACAGAGGTTTCAGGGATCAGGATGTAGACATCTTCAGGGAGCCATTATTTAGCCTACCTAAAGCAATTTCTCTGAGGTTCATGATCACCATTCCTCTGGAATGTTAGAATTCCTTGACCTAAATCCCATCCCCACCTTTCTCCGGAGACATGCTGAAAACTATTCAGTCTTTCAAGGACAACTGTCACAACTAAGTCTCAGATTTATGTTAAACATTAAATGAAAAAGAAATAAAATTTGTACAGGCTCTGAGTTTTAGAGCCCACCTAAGGTTTATTGCTACTATAATTATTGTTATTATTATTATTGAATGATAAAGAGGAATAAAACTATCCATGATTCACAACTTCAAGACTGAGAAAAGCTGTACTCGTTTAACTTTTTATTGCCTAGGTAAATTTGGCATGCATTGAAAGTCTATAGGGACTTTAAAATTCAAATATTAGTGTTGCAAACCACAAAGCAACCCTATTTTTACCAAAACTTTTATAGAATAAATTGTTCAGTCATCTATTCAGTGGCTCTTTATTGAGAAGCTTTTTTCTTTTTTAGATTAATATGTATTAATTTTACATATCAATAGAATTCCATGTAATATTTTAAAATATGCATACAGTATGCACTGATCAAATCAGGGTAATTAGCATTTCCCTCTTCTTACCATTTCTTTACACTTGCAACCTTTAAACTCTGCTCTTTCAGATACTGAGAAAATATATAGTCAGCTAATGTGAGCTGTAGTCATCCCACTGTTTTGTTGAACACCAGAACTTATTCCTTCCTTCTCACTCTGTTTTGATATATATTCTCCTCACTCTAATTTGATACCTCTTATACAATCTCCTTTTATCCATCCTCATCACTCAATCTTCCAAACCTGTAATAATAACTATTTTGCATTCATTTCCATCCTTTCATAAGTTTTATGTATGCTAGAGAACTGGTGACATTTGTTTTTCTGTGTCTGGCTTATTTCATTTACATAATATCCCCTACTTCCATCCACTTTGTTGCAAATAGCAGAATTTCATTCTTCTTTATGGATGAATAATATTCTATTATGTGTATATATACATTTTTATCCATTTATCTATTTATGGGTGTAGAGATTGATTCCAAATCTTAGCTATTGTAAATAAACATGAGACTATAGATCTCTTCAATGTGCTTATCTAATTTCCCTTGAGTATGTGGCCAGAAGTGTGATAGCTGGATCATATTATAGATCAATTTTTAGTTTTTGAGGCACCTTCATAATGTTTTCTAGAATGACTATACTAATTTACATTCCTATCAATGGTATGTGAGTTCCTTTTTTTCTATATCCTCACTACCATTTTTTTTTATAATTGCCTTTCAAACTGGGATGAGATGCTATCTATTTGTAGATTTGGTATATATTTTACTTTCTTAAAGATTTTTCAAGTTTTTTAAAGCAAAACAAAAGGATAGAAAGGATATAGAATTTCAAAAAGTAGCAGGAAATTAACACTAGTTAATATATTGCACATTGTTATCTTAGAAGTAATTGTTCAGGTTATAAGACTTAGGCATGAAAAAAATTATCAAACAATGAAAGCACAAACTGTTCTTTTGGATGAACTAACAGAGATTGAGTACAGTTATCTATCTTGCATACATATACATACATACAGTTATATATATATACCTATACACATATAATCTTTTCCCTTTTTTTCTCCTTTCCCCTATCCCAGTAGTTCTTTCCTTTTGAGCACTTTCTTCCCTTTAATTATCACTATATCTATTGGACATTTTGGATCTTATTACTTTTTCAGTGTTTTTTTACACTAGGGAAACAATATGATATTTACAAATGTGAGTTTGATTTATTTCACTTATGAGTATGATCTCAAGTTGCCTCCATTTACCTACACAAGCCTCAAAATCATCCTTCCTTATAGTTGGGCAATATTCCATTCTATAAAAGTAGCACATCTTTTTAATCCATTCTGTGGTTGATGGGCATTAAGGTTGTTTCCAAGATTTAGCTATTACAAATTGTGTTGCTATAAACATAGGTGCACATATATTGCTGTGGTATGATGTTTTCAATTCTTCTGGGAAAATACCCAAAAAGTGAATAGCTGAATTGAATGAGACTTCCAATCCTAGTTTTTTTTAGGACTCTCCACACTGATTTTCACAGTGGTTGCACCAGAGACTACACTCCTACCGACAGTAGAGAAGTGTTCCTATTGCACCACAGCCCTTCCAACATTTGTTATTTGTTGATTTCTTGATCTTGGCCATTTTTTCTGGAGTGAGATGGAATCTCAACGTTGTTTTAATTTGCATTTCTCGAATTACCAGTGATGTTGAACATTTCTTCATGTATTTATTTGCCATTTGTATTTCTTCATCTGAAAAGCATGTATTCATCTCAGATGTCCATTTTTGGACTGTCTCTTTGAATTTGGGGGGGCTGGTGTTTTTCAATTCTATATATGTTATAGATATAAGTCCTTTGTCTGAGGGACAGCTGGCTAAAATTCTTTCCCATTCTGTGCGTTTTCTTTTCACTTTGTTGGTGATTTCTTTTGAAGTGCAAAAACAATAAGATGAGATCCCACGTGTTGATTCTTTGAAGTATGTCCCATGTGGTTTACATTTTGTTCATGAACTTTTTGCCTACCCCTATGTCTTCAAGATTTCTATCTACTTTTTCTTCCAGTAGATTTAGGGTTTCTATTTTGACTTTAGTTTAGTGCATGGTGATAGACATGGGTCTAGTTTTAGTCTTCGGCATGTGGAAAGCCAATTTTTCCAGCACCATTTATTAAAGAGGCTATCTTTCTTCTAATGAACATGTTTAGCCTTTTTGTCAAATATAAAGTGGCTGAATGTCTTTGTAGCTGTGTCCACATCTTCTAATCTGTTCCATTGATCCTCGGGTCTGTTTTGTTGCCAGTACCATGCTAATTTTATCACTGTAGCTTTATAGTATAATTTCAAGTCAGGGATTGTGATGCCTCCTGCCTTGCCTTGCCTTTCTTGCCTAGGATTGCCTTTGCTATTCTAGGTCTCTTCTGTTTCCAAATGAATTTTAGGATTGTTTTCTCTAGATTCATAAGGTATGTAAGATTTGTAATGATATTTTAATCGGGTTTGCATTAAATCTGTATAACAGTTTTAGAAGTATGGCCATTTTTACTATGTTGGTTCTTCCTAACCAAGAACAAGGGATATCTTTCCATTTTCTGACATCCTCTTCAATCTCCTTTTTTAGAGTACTATAGTCTTCAACATATAGGTCTTTTACATCCTTTGTTAGGTTGATTCCTAAGTATTTCATTTTTTTATGCTATTGTGAAAGGTATTATTTGCATAATTTCTCTTTCAGTGAGTTTGTTGTTTGTGTACAGGAATGTTATTGATTTTTGAGTGGACTTTGTATCCATCTACACTGCTGAATTTGCTTATTAACTCTAGTAGTCTTTTGGTGGAGTTTTTGGGGTCATCTATGTAAAGTATCATGTCATCTGATAATTTAACTTCTTCCTTTCCTATCCTTATTCCTTTTATTTCTTTCTCTTATCTCATTGCTCTGGCTAAAGTTTCCAGAACTATATCAAATAGGAGTGGGGATAGTGGGCATCCTTGTCTTGGTCCTGATTTTACAGTGAAAACTTTCAGTTTTTGTCCACTTAGTATGATGTTGGCTGTTGGTTTGTCATGGATGGCTTTTATCAGATTGTGAGAGAGACCATCTATTCTAATTTTATTAATTTCTGCTTTAATCTTCATTATTACTTTTCCTCTATTAATTTCCCTTTTTTTTTTCTTTCCTAAGTACTTGAGATGCATCATTAGGTTGTTTATTAGAAATCTGTATCAGAAATAAACAGACCAATGGCAAAATTTTGGGCAGCTGGGCACTGCAAGAGCATTTGGCAGGCTTCTTCACCATCTACAGGGACTGCTCCCTGGCTAGGCCAGAGTGCTCGAGCAGAGTGTGGTCAAGTCTGTGCCAAGACAATGGTATTTCTGAACCTCTGACATAATTTTTTTGTTTTCATATTAAAAATCATTTGTTTACTCTGATATTGATAACTTTATTGACTCTGGAGAAACTTTTGGGAAAGACAAACTAAAAGCATAAGGCTCATATTTACTTTGACACAAAACAGCATTCTGCCAGCTCTTATATTTTTCTATTCCTCAAACTTTTTTAAAGGTACTTTTCTAAAGTAGCTTTTCAGTTGTAGGCTCTTTGTAAAATCATCTAGAAGGGAAGATGTGGGGAAGAGGAATAGGAATTTTTACAAATCTGTAAGTATGCTATTTTACAGATAAAGTGAAGACAAACTGTGATTATAGACAAAGATGGAAACAGTGTAGCTCTTAGCCTAGGCCCAGAGTCTCACAAAGGAAATGCCTGTGCAACCAAGCATGAGTGGAAGCAGCAGATTCCACTTCAATTGGTCTCTACCCTTTCACTCACTTTGGGGCTTAAGACTCTGAGGTGAATTCAAAATTATGCTGTCTTTCTTCTGTGACCCTCTGAGTTGCCTGCAGTTAAGCAGAGGTAGGCTTTTTAGCTGCCCAGTAGGAAAGTCCCAGAATTTTCATCAAAAGGTAGAGATGACACTTTTCCCTCCATTGAAGAACTTTGGTGATAAAATAATGCACATGTGTGAAAGCATGTGAAAAAGTGTATGACAGCTGGAGATCATTAGCAAGTCCATGGTGGCACTAGCAAGAGACAGGGTTAATACACTGCTAGTCAGATTAATCCTATCCTAGTTACATGGTCATAAGTTCCCTGAAACTTGTCTCTTTTATACTCCATGACAGTAGGCTTAGCAGACCAAAGCTATGGGCTTTGGGCATGTACCGTTCCTCCTCCTGCTGAGTTTCTTCCCTCTAGATGTCCACACCAGCAGATGGACTTCGACACTATTTGAACATCCAACTAGAGTCAGATCCATGGAAGATTGGGTTCTAAGGGACCACAGCAATCAACCCATTCGACAATCTCTGTCTATAGATTGACGTTACAGAGGCAGCCAGATGCAGACCAAAGCAACACAACACACACATGCTGAAAATAGCGCTCAGGTTTATAAATTTGTTGGTCTTCAGTTGACGGTCTTTCTTTTCTGTATACCATATATCAATAGTCAACTAGAAACCACAGAATGATTTCAATAGAACAATTTTTAATGATCTACCACTTTGAACTATTCATATCAATCTTTTTCATCAGTTGCAGATAATAGAAAGACAAATAGCTTATTTGTCAGAGCAAGAAAACATTTTCTAGTAATAGTAAAAGAATTTCCTTTTATAGGTAGACGTGTGAAAGCCTCCTGCACAGAGAGAATCTTTTCAGACTAAATGATACATGATCCTGATTAGTGGTTCTTAAATTATGGACCCCTAAACCACCAGCATCAGTCTCAGCTTGGAATTTATTAGAAACATCAATTCTTGGGTCCATCTAGACCTGTAAAGTCAGAAACTCTGGCGTTGGGACCCTGGTCCTTGTGGGATCATGACACATCTCAAGTGTTAGAGAGCTCACTGCTTAAAGCAGTGTTTTCAAAAATAACCCTGTCTGAATGTGTCCTTAGAAATGGTGAATGGACATACATGTAGTTATAATGTAACAGGGCAAAAGAATTTTCATTGCTTTAATGCACTAGCAATTCTTTCTCGAAGAGCAATTTACTCACAAACAAAATCAGATGCTTGTGAAATGTAGCATTTCATAAAAACCAACCTAGATTCTTTTCATGTGACAGGTTTGCCGAGTTACAAGCAGTGCTGGCAAGTACACAATATGGTATGGACCTTTAAAGAAAAAAGATCCATTTATTAATTTTGAAACTAATTAAGGTACAAAAATATAATATCCTAAACTGTATAAAACAGGAATGAAGCAGCCTATAAACACCAGACTGGGGACAAAAGCTGTAACAATACCAGATATCAGATTTTCACACCACCTCCTTTTGCTATCAAATCCCCCAGCAGGGTACTACAGAAAAATTGCCTGTCAACAGACTGCAATGAATAGTATGTGATCATTGGTATAATTCTCTAGTAATTCAATTTATACTAAATGTAGAAAGAACCAAGGAAGGAGGTGAGAGCAAGAGTGGTCATGCACATTCAAAATATTAAATTCTTCAACTTAAAAAAGAGAATCACTCATAGTCTGTTCCTTTGTGGTAAAATCACATCTGACTAAATTGTTGTTCCATTCTCCAAGCTTAAACTCAGACAAATCACCAGGCTTTCTTTGCCTTAAGGAGTACTGCTTGATTTACCACTTGTCTCCAAAGTGATCTCCATAAAGAGGTGTGAAAATCTCGCTGCAAATTAGGACATGTTTATTTCTCTCCTAATTCCCAACAATATGATTGTGGCAGACACTGGGGGTTGCCTATACAACAGTCATTTCCCCTTTATTCCTTGCTAAGAAAATATGATCTTGTTCATGTTATGAAGAAAAATCGAAAGGATTTTAAATAGACCAAAAGATTATGTGATGTCTTCACTTGAAAATTGTATTTAGAACTTACTCTTATAGAATACCTGACTTTATGTTATTTGTGCTTTCCATTGGCTTTGAGTTATTTTAAAACTCTGTAGAAATAAAAGTTAATTTATAGAAAATTTGTGATAAATATTTATTTACAAATATGCAAATAAATTCTGTTTGAAGAAAATCTTAGCCAACTGTCCCTTAGACCAAGGACTTCTATCTAGAACATACAAAGAATTTTAAAAAATTACTCCCCCAAATTCAAAGACACAATCCAAAAGTGGGCATCTGAGATGAGCACGCACTTCTCAGATGAAGAAATACAAATGGCAAACGAATATGTGAAAAATACTCAGCATCATTGGTCATTAGAGAAATGCAAATTAAAACAACACTAAGATTCCATTTCTCTCCAGAAAGAATGACCAGGATCAAGAAATCAACCAATAACAAATGCTGGAGGGGCTGTGGAGAAAAAGGAACTCTTCTCCACTGTTAGTGGGAGTGTGGACTGGTGCAACCACTGTGAAAATCAGTATGTGGAGGTTCCTCAAAAAACTAGGATTAGAGGTCCCATTTGACCCAGCTATCCCATTTCTGGGCATATTCCCAGAGGAACTGAAAACATCATACCACAGTGATATATGTGTGCCCATGTTTATAGCAGCACAATTTGTAATAGCCAAATCTTGGAAGCAACCCAAATACCCATTAACCAAGGTATGGATAAAAAAGATGTGGTATTTTTATACAATGGAGTACTATTCAGCTATAAGGAAGGATTGCATTGAGGCTTTTATAAGTAAATGGATATGACTTGAGATCGTACTCATAAGTGGAATAAATCAAACTCACATGTGTAAATACCATATCGTTCCCCTAGTGTGAGAAACAAATGAGTAAATAAGATCCAAACTCTACAATAGATATTGTGTAAGGGTAAGAAACTGCTCAAAGGAGAAAAATAACTGGGATGGGGAAAGGAAAAAAGAAAGAAGGGAAAAGGAAAAAATATAAATTTATATATATATAAGATAGCAAAGATGATTATACTACTAATTTTATTAGTTTTTGGAAAAGAACAGTTAATACTCATATGATTTGATCATTTTTGCATGTCTATATCTGGTAATCTAAATAATTCCTTTGAAGATAACCATATGTAATATAACAACCATCGTTAAATTCTTATCATCTTGTTTTGAAAGCCTATATTGTTATTGTTTTGGGTCTTTTGCTGTTCCCATATTTGTTTGTCTCTTTTGTTTTTGGCTTTTCTTTTATGTGCTTTTTTTTCTCTTTAAAATAAATAAAAAATAAAAAAATAAATAACTTTCTTCCCCCATAGTGGAAGAAGCAAGTTTTACAATGATTAAGTTCATTCCTCTAATTATGATTTTATAATTTGTTTCATTTTTTGATGCCCTTTGGAACTGTTTGTATCTTCTTTTTTATGTTCCTCATTAATTAGTGGTCAAATGAAATCTTTGACACGTGTTTATTTTGTATCATGATTAAATTTTTACAAAATAATTATTCTTTAACAATATATTCCACGGAAGTCCACCAAAAGACTATGTATACCTTTCTAATTCGAGGTGATAAACAACTATTATTTTAATGCAAACTTAATAACTTTATTCTTTTTTTTGCCTCCTTTAGTCACATTCTGATCAATGAGAAATAAAGAAGGAGGTCCTAAAAGAAGCTTACTTCTCTGACAAATAAACAAAAGGAAATTGGTGGCCAGCAGTGGGAAATAGAAAATGCCTCTTCTCTTTTACCTTGAAATGTTGTCGTGTGAGACAAAGGTGCTTGGAAATACAATTGCCATCCTCAGTCACACACAGGGAACACTAGGGAAGCTCAGTCATTTGTAAGTCCTGACATCATTTACTGAACCTCTGAATCAATCATCAATCAATCAGTGAACTCAGTAATACTCTGAGAAGGGAAGTTGTTGTGTTAGGCAATAATCCCTCAATGTTCAAACAATGCTAGTTGATTATTTAGTTACAGGTATCTATAAGCATTCTAACAAATATCTTCACAAATTCAGATGAAAAGAATACCCAGAAAACCTGACATACCTGATAGTCTATATTTTTGTCCTGTGTATAGTGGTGATGATGGTGGGAAGAAAAGGATGATTATGTTTAGTTGGACAAGGGAAAGATACTGACAGACAGTATAGAAGGATGGGATGTAATGTGAGGACTGGAGTAGTGGTAGACTAATTACAGTGGGGCACCAGTGTTATGATTTGAATGCTTATTCCCAGAATTTATATATTGAAACCTAATCCTCAAATCAACCACCCAGCTTGAGTCACATAACAGCAAAATTAAACCAGATTCCAGATCTGTACTCCAGATCATACTATCCTTAACTATAAATGAAAATTATATATATCACAATGGCAGTGGTCCATGTTTCCTATTCTTCATCATTCTCATTTATTTAGTATTTATTTCTCATCAATAAATTTGATAAACATACTACCCATTGTATACTTGTTACTTAATCTGCATAGCAAATCTATGATTGATGTAATAGATTTTTGTCCTACTTTGTTGTCTTCCTGTATCCACCCCATTGAGTAGTCAACTCTCACACTAACTCTGGTCTTCACCAATGAAACATTATATCTAGTGTTGGCCGCAAGGACAGTAACATGACACAAACAAGAGATTATAAAGCGCTTTGGGACTTTTCCTATCTTCATCTTTATACTATTGAGATAGACGCTATGTGAGTAAAACAAACTAATCCACTAGATACATGTTGTACATTCATCCCTATGACTATAACCAGTCATCCATGCCAAATAACATAGATCATCACATGTATGGGAATATGTAGACCAACTAATATCCAGTCAACAATCCAACTCTTTTTAGCCACATGGATTAGTTCAGGTGAAGCCAGAAGGAAAACCACTGAACTGAGACCAGGTCAAATTGTCAGCTCTTAGAACCACATAAGTGTGATAAAAATAGAGGTGTGTGTTTAAATTTAAAAAGTGACTACAGTACATTACACTTTTCCAATAATCCCCCCTCAAAATACTCCTCACTTTCAACACACTCATCACATGATTCTTGCCACTTTCTGAGCAGTTTTGGAAGTCTCCTTTTGTAAGTATCTTTAGTTTTGCTGTTTTTTGCTGTCTTGATGTTCTGAACTGATTAAAAAATATTTACTTCTCATGGTCATTTTGCCTTTGAGGAAGAGCCGGTAGTCATATGTGCCAGACTCCATGAATAAGGTGAATACATACCATACTGTTTTTATGAGCCTACCATTTTTTCCCATAGAACTCAGTTGTAGTAGTCACTATAATTCTTTAGAATCACAACTTGTGAAGACACTCATGAAAGAGGAATGCCAGAACTGTTCCATCAAGTGTCAAGAATAATGGGATAAGTGTGTTCAAAGTGAAGGAGAGTATTTTGAGAGGGATTAATGGTAATGCACCCTTTACTGTGATACAATTTTTTATTTAAGCATTCACTATTTTTCAATCATTTATTATAAGCTAACAAATAATTTTCAAGCCACAAATTAATGTTTCAAAAAGCCAACTAATATATTGGCATTTATAATACACACTATAATACTCATAGCCCCCATTTTAAAGGCAGAGCAACTAAAACTAAAATTGCCCAAGATCACCCACACAACTAGTAAGGGTTACATTTAGGATTCAAACCCAAAGTATCTGCCCCATCAGCCATGTCTTTAACAGCAACCCCATACAATACCTTGTGAGCAAAGCACTAATTGCCAAGGAAAAGAGATGTACCCCTAAGCCTTCTTCTTTCCCTGAATGGTGAATGTTTAGGCCTTGATTTTGTGTCTTAACCACATTGGGGTTAAGGGAATATGCACGTGTGTGTGTGTGTGTGTGTGTGTGTGTGTGCATGCACATGTGTATGTGTGCATGCATGCATGTATCACCAACTTATATCACTAGTAAAGAAGTGAAAAAAATTTTAGAAGTTTATAATCCACTGTAAAAAAACATTTCTTATTTTCTGTTTTGTTCTGAATTACTTTTAAGCTTTCAGGCTTGGCCTAATTTCTAGTAAAGTTGGATCCTCTGAAAAAGATCTACATTCCCTAAGACTTGTGACTATACCATGCTCCTGTAAACACCTTTGCAATTCTTTGCAAAACTTCCTGTAAGTAGAATGTTCTTCTCATATCATAGTGCCCATCCTCCTCAAATAGAAAGATTCTCATTTTGACTGAGTTCCAATCTTGGACTTCTTGAGCAAAGTTACTGTCTGTCTTTGTGTTTTTATGGCACTCTTCTCAAACTTGTTATAGTGCTTACTGCATTTACTGATGGTGTCTTCTTCACTACACCTATTCCATATTGAATCCTCAATGTCTAGTATACTGCCTGGCATATAGATGGTGTTAAACACATTTTATTTAATAGAGAAATGAAAGAACCAGCCAATCAAATATAAAACTGTTCTCAACCCACTTTTCTAGCTTTATCTCAAAAGATTTCTCATCTCTCATCCTCTATTTCTCATCCCCCATTCTCTGTTTCTTATTTTGTATCCTTTATTTCTGTTGAGGTACTTCATATAAACTTCCACGAATGTAGAAGAAACTGGTCGCCACTGAGGTTTGTATATGGATTATGACCATCAAAACTCGTGTTGAGGTTTAATCCTTTAATGTGGCAGTGCTGGGAAGTTGAGCCTAGTGAGAAGTGGGTCCGGGTGGTGAAACTCCCCTGAATAGATTAATGCCATCTGTCAAGAGTGAGTTCTCACTCTCATGGAACTGGATTAGTTGACATGGAAGAAAGTTATCATAAAGCAAAATTATCCTTTTTTTAAAAAATTTCCCTGTGCACATTCCCTCTTGCCCTTCTATATTTATCTTTTTGTTTTTCTTCCCTCCCCAATCCAGTACTGGGGATTGAAACCTGAGCCTCCCCTCTGAGCTTGATACAGGGGAAAGAAACTCCCAACCTAGTAGATGTCTGGTATGACTTCCTGTTCTTTAAAATCAAAGAATGAATTTTAGGAACAACAGAGGTTAAGAACAGAATATATTTATTGAGAGAAAGAAAACTTCTGTCCACGAGAGAGACAAAAGGTATCCTGAGTGGGTTGCCAAAGACTCTGTCTCTTCTAGAGATTTTTATGGAGCAAAACCATGAGGTGAGGAGGGTGCAAGGTGGGAAATAATGGGAACTCACAAAGTGGGCATGAGGTAGGACAGAACTATGGTCAACCAATAAGATTATGAGTACAATTGCTCAGGTAAGATTGATTAAATCAGGATCCAATAGGGAAGCAAGTCAAGTAGCTAGCAGGAACAAGGCCTTTGCTTGTAAGCAGCTGGATTAGTGTCCTCTTCTTGCTTCCTCAAGGTGATCAAGGTATCAAGGTGATACCTATTTAGAATATCAATCCCTGATATTTATCTTTAGGGTATGGATGCATTTGTTTTATCTTTTGTCTTGAGATCTGGCTCACAGTGGGAGGTGTCTATCTCCTCCAAGGTTGCAAAGTATCTGGTTTTCTGCCCCCTTTGAGAGCCCAGCCCTGTTTGCCTGCCTACAATATTTCTATCTAACTCAACTGCCTATACAAGTACATACCCAGATCTTTTTACTTGTTTTCATTTTGTGATAGGTTCTCACTAACTTGCCCAGGCTGTCCTTGAACCTGTGACCCTCCTGTTTCAGTCTCTCAGAGTGCAACTGCACTTGGTTCCTTTTGTTTTCTTCTGTGTGTGGAACATGCATGAAATCTTCAACACAAGCATAACAGATCAAGTTGCCCAATTTTGGAGTTCCAGCCTCCAGATCTGTGAGCTAAATAAATTTCTTTTCTTTGTAAATTACTCATCTCATGTGTTCTTTCATAGCAACAGAAAACAGACTACTATAGTTAGTTATTCATTGATAATGTCCATTTTCTCTTCTTCCAGGATACACAATTTTTTCTTTTCTCATTAGTCTTAGGCTTTCTCTTTTTACCGGCTCAGTGTTGGGAAGCACACTGACCTTGGAAGGTTCAAAATGGAGGAGCCAGGGGACAGAAATTCCTGATCCTTTAATCAGCTTTTGTCAGTCAGTCAGCTACTGAACAGGAATATCCATTTTGGATTTTATAACAAGAAGAATTAAACTTTTTCTATACTGTTAAGTCACCAGAATTTTCTGTTAAATCAGCATGCTTACCTTATTGTGAACATTAATTATGATTGTCAACTCCTAGGAGATTAGTAAAACACACTTCTGGGTGTGTTGTTGGGATGTTTCTAGAGATATCTAACATGTAGTTCAGCAGGAAATAACTACCCTGATTATGGGAAGGAAAAGAAGGAGGAAGTTGGTCTGCATTTGAAATGATCCATTCTTTTTGAACTGGTGAGTCTTTGGCTATTGTCTTAGCCTGTGAACATCAGACTTCAGCTTCTTCATCATTTCATGAAGGCTCACACCAGTGACTCTCCAAGGACCTTTCAGGTCTTCAGGCTCAGAGTGGTACTTAATCCTTACCCTCCTTGTGCTATGGCTTCCAGTTTCTTGGTCTGAACAGCTACGGAATCCTCTAGCTCTCCAGCACACAGCTAGCCACGGTGGCCCCTCCCACACCTCAAGCCTACCTAATAAACCACCTTGTGTAATTTTATATGTTATTATAAATGTTCATATATTTATATAAAAGGTAGTATATACACATTTTATAGCAAAACTCACATAGGTAAAATTTAAATCATTCCAAAACATAAACCTAATCCTACTCATCCATTTCTTCCAAAACATTCCACATAAAGCCTTACATTGATAAGACATATAGAGTATAAGACATTTGATCACAAGAGAATTTGGTCTATATACATTCATACTATTTTCTACTTCAAGTACATCCGTTTTTATTTTTATGTGGAGGGATATTGATTTGTTTTCATTTCATTTTATTTTCAGTTTAACTTCTTTCTTCCCCTCCTCCTTCCTTTTCTTTCTCCTTCTTCTCCTCCTTTATCTTCTCCTTTGTCTTCCTCTTCTTTTCTCTCTTCTTCCTCCTCTTTTTCTTCTCTAAAGGCATTTTCCTTGCCATTCTATAAATAGTTTAGAGCCAATGCATCTCTTTTGAGAGCTCGTAGCTGAAATGACCCACATAAAATATTGTAGATATAAATCTTCTATTAATATATTGAATTAACTACTGGGGTTTTGATAGATCTCCTTTTTATTTTATAGAGAATAAAACAAACAAAACAAAAAAGAGCAAAACAGAACAAAGCAGATCAGAACAGAGCAATGCAAGCAATAGAGAACTTCAAGACAAGACATCAGGAAATCCACAATGACTACCATAGTGTCTGTTGTTTTCCTTGAAATAGTTGTTCATAACTTCACACACAATAAATTCAAACAAAACAAAATAATATAATACCAATCAAAACAAAAGAATGAAAGCATTACAGACCTTCAAACCAGACAATGAGAAATCACAATGGCTACCATAATGTCCCTTGTTTTCTTCAAAAGGGCTGGTCATACCTTCTCACATATTGCAATCAAATAATAGAAAACAGACTTAAACCATTCAAATCAAGGAATAAAAGCATTATTGGACTTGAGAACATATTCATAAGAAATCAGCAGTGGCTACCATAAGGTTTCATTTTCTGCAAGGTAACTGTTCATATCATAACACTTAATAAAATCAGTTCTTGTAGACTCTTTAGGAGTAGTTCTAGGCATGTATAAGCCTATACATGTACATCTATTCTTTCTGTGTTAGAGGAGATAGCAGAACAAAACACAAGAAAAACAAGAAACAATAAAGACAAATAAATAACAATAACAGAGAGCCCAAAACAATAATAGAGGCTTTCAAAACAAGGTCTTAGGAACAAATCCAAGGTTTTTATTTTGTATAGCTATCTTCAAAAGAGTTACTCAGATTACTAGATACAGACATACAAAATTAGTCTACTCCTATGAATGTCAACTGTTTTGTTCCAAGAAATAATAGATTTAGTAGTACAATCATCTTAGCTATCTTAAGTACATATACATATACAAATTTTTATCTTTTTTCTTTTCCTTTCCTTCTTTTCCCTGAGTTGTTCTTCCTTTGAACATTTTCTTACCCTTTCACAATATTTATTGAAGATTTTGTATCTTATTGACTCTTTCAGTTTCTTATACTAGGGAGAAGATATGGTGTTTACACATGTGAGTTTGATTTATTTCACTTATGAGTATGGTCTCAAGTTGCATCAATTTACCTATAAAAGTCTCAATGTGATCCTTCTTTGTAGCTGAGTAGTACTCCATTGTATAAAAGTACCACATCTTTTTTATCATTCATCAGTTGATTGGCATTTGGGTTGTTTCCAAGATTTGGCTATTACAAATTGTGCTGCTATAAACATGGGCACACATATATCACTGTAGTATGATGTTTTCAATTCCTCTGGGAATATGCCCAGAAGCAGAATAGCTGGGTCAAATGGGACTTCAAATCAAAACTTTTTGAAGAATCTCCAAACTGATTTCCACAGTGGTTGCACCAGTCTACACTCCCACCAACAGTGGAGAAGGGTTCCTTTATCCCCACAGCCTCTCCAGCATTTATTGGTTGTTTTCTTGATCCTGGCCATTCTTTCCGGAGTTAGATGGAATCTCAGTGTTGCTTTAATTTGTATTTCTCTAATGACCAATGACACCACACATTTTTTCATGTATTTATTTGTCATTCGTATTTCTTCAAATGAGAAGTGTGTTTTCATCTCAGATGCCCATTTATGAATTAGGTCTTTGAACTTCAGGGGCCTGATTTTTTTTTAATTCTTTATATGTTCTAGATAGAAGTACTTTGAGGGAAAGTTGACTAAGATTTTTTCCCCAATTCGTGGGGTTTTTTTTCAGTCTTAGCGATTTCTTTTGCCATGCAAAAACTTTTTAATAAGACAAGATTCCTGTTGTTGATTCCGGGAAGTATTTCCCATGCAGTTTGATTTTTGTTCGTGAATTCTCTGCCCACATCTATGTTCTCAAGATTTCTACCTACTTTGTCTTTGAGCACATCTAGTGTTTCTGTTTTAATATTTACATCTTTGATCCATTTTGACTTTAGTTTAGTGCATGGTAATAGGCTTGGGTCTAGTTTTAGTTTTTGGCATGTGGAAAACAAGTTTTCACAGCACCACTTATTAAAAAGTCTATCTTTCTTCCAGTGAACATGTTTGGCCCGTTGGTCAAAGATAAGGTGGCTGAGTGTGTTTGTAGTTGGGGTTGTATCTTCTAATCTATTCCATTGATCTTCAAGTCTGTTTTGATTCCAGTACCATGCTGATTTTACACAGGGGCTTTGTAGTATGATTTCAATTGAGGGATTATAATGCCTTCTGCCTTACTTTTGTTGCCCAAAATTGCCTTTGCTATTCTAGGTCTCCTCTGGTTCCAGATGAATTTTAGAAATGATTTCTGTAGATCTGTGAGGTATGCTAACAGTATTTGGTTGGAATTGTATTAAATCTGTATAACAATTTTGGAAGAATGGCCATTTTTACAATGTTTATGCTTCCTATCCATGAACAAGGAATGTCTTTCCATTTTCTGAGATCCTGTTTGATTTCTTTTTTGAAACTACTGTAATTTTCATTGAATAGATCTTTTACTTCCTTTGTTAGATTGATTCCTAAGTATGTCATTTTTTTGGATGCTATTGTGAAGTGTGAGGTTTTTCTTATTTCTCTCTCAGTGAATTTGTTGTTTTTGTACAGAAATGCTATTGATTTTTGAGTATTGACTTTGTATCCAGCTACATTACTGAATTTGGTTATTACATCTAGAAGTCTTTCAATGGAGTTTTGGGGGTCTTCTATGTAAAGTATCATGTCACCTGCAAATCATAATTTAACTTCTTCCTTTCCTATCGTTATTCCTTTTATTTCTTTCTCTAGTCTAATTGATCTGGCTAATGTTTCCAGCACTATATTGAATAGGAGTAGTGATAGTGGACGTCCTTGTCTTGTTCCCAATTTTAGAGTGAACAATATCAGTTTTTGACCATTTAATGTGATGCTGGCTGCTGGTTTGTCACACATGGCTTTTTTCAGAATGATGTAAACACCATCTGTTCCAATTTTCTGTAGGGTTCTTATCATGAATGAGTGTTGGACTTTATCAAAAGCTTTTTCTGCATCTATTGAAATTATCATGTGATTCTTATCTTTGGCTGTATTGATATGGTGTATTACATTTATTGATTTGCACATGTTGAACCATCCCTGCATTCCTGGGATGAATCCCACCTGGTCATGGTATATAATTTTCTTGATGACTTGTTGCATTCTGTTTGCCAGTATTTTATTGAGGATTTTTCATCTATGTTCATTAAAAGAGATTGGCCTGTAGTTCTCTTTTTTGGTTAGGTCTTTCTCTGGTTTGATATTAGGGTAATACTTGCTTCCAGGAATGAGTTTGGTAGACTTGCTTCCCTTTCAATTTCCTTAAATAGTTTGAGCAGTGTTGGCAGTAAGTCTTCCTTGAATTTCTTATAGAATTTAGCTGTGAATCCATCAGGACCTGGGCTTTTCTTTGTTGGTAAGGTTCTAATTACAATTTCAATTTCATTACCTGAAATTGCATTATTTAGTCATTTTACATCTTCTTGATCCAGCTTTGGTAATTAATATGTTTCTAGAAATCTGTCCATTTCTTCTGAGTTATCAAAGCTATGAGAGTAAAGATTTTTGAAGTACGTATTGATGATCTTCTGTATCTACAGGGTCTGTAGTGATTTCACCTTTTTCATTCCTTATTGCATGGATTTGAATTTTTTCTTTTTTTTTAAATAATGTTGGCTAGGGGTTACAAATTTTATTTATTCTTTCAAAGAACCAAGTCTTTGATTTATTGATTCTATGTATTGTTTTCTTAGTCTCAATTGTGTTAATTTCTGCTCTGATCTTTATAATTTTCTCCCTTCTTTTGACTTTGAGCTTGACTTGCTCTTCTTTTCTAGATGTTTGAAATGTAGCACCAGGTTGTTTATTTGTGTTCACTCTGTTTTCCTGATGTTGGAATTCAGTGCAAGAAATTTCCCTCTGAGAACTGCTTTCATTGCATCCCACAGATCCCGGTAAGTTGTATTTGTATTTTTATTTCCTTGTAGGTATTGTTTAATTTCTTCTTTAATTTCCTCTGTGACCCATTGATTGTTCAGGGGTGTGTCATTTAATTTCCATGTGTTTACAGAGATTTTTCAGTTTCTTTTGTCATTAATTTCCAGTTTCATGGCACTATGATCAGATAACATGCATGGGATACTTTCAATTCCTTTGCATTTGCTTAAGCATGTTCTATGGGTTAGTATATGGTCGATTCTAGAGAATGTTCCATGTGGGCTGAGAAGAATGTGTATTCTGATGTTGTTGAGTGGCAAACTGTACACATCTACTAAGTCCATTTTTTCACAAATTTGATTCAGTTCTATTATTTCTTGCTGATTTTCTGTCTAGTTGAGCTACCTCTTTGTGTCAATAGGGGTGTTAAGGTCTCCCATTATAATTGTGTATTGTTTATTTGATTTTTCATTTCTATTAATATTTGTTTTATATTCCTAGGTACTTCCATGTTTGGTGCATATATATTTAAAGTTCTTATTTCTTCCTCTTGGAGTTTTTGCTTATCCAGTACATAGTGACTTTCTTTATCTCTTTTAATCATTCTTGGTTTGAAGTTCACGTTGTCTGTGAACAGAATAGATATCCCTGCTGTTTTGGGGGTTCCCGTTGCATGAAGTATTGTTTTCCATCCTTTGATTTTCAGTCCATGAATTTCCTTTGCATTAGATGGGTTTCTCATAGACCGCATAAATTTGGACGTTGTTTCTTGATCCATTCTGCCAGTCTGTTTCTTTTAATTAGTGAATTGAGGTCATTTAAAATTGATATATGTTGGGTTATTTTTGTCATGTTACCTTTCTGCCGTGGTTTCTTTACTTTTCCCCTCTGTTTAATTGTTTTCCTTGCTTGGTGTTTTTTTGTTGTTCCTGTTGTTGGTTTTCTTGAATTTGTAACTTTTTCATGTCTATCTAGAGTATCTTTCAGTATTCTTTGTAGGAATGGTTTGGTGGTCACGCGGTTCTTCAGCTGTTCTTTACCATGGAAGTATCTTATTTCTCCATCAATTTTAAAGGATAGTTTTGCAGGGTACAACAGTGTTGGTTGGAAGTTGTTTTCAGTTAGGACTTGAAATACTTCATGCTCTTCTTGACTTCATTGATTGTGTTGAGAAGTCTGTGGTGATTCTGATGGGCTTTCCTTTATAGGTGGTTTGTTTCTTTTCTCTAGCAGCTTTTAATAGTCTGTTCATATGTTGAATTTCTGGAATGTTATTATATGTCTGGGTGTAGATTTATTTTAGTTGTGGCTGATTGGAGTTCTATGCACTTCACTTATCTGTATGTCAGTTTCCTTTCCCATGTATAGGAAATTTTCAGCTATTATTTCTGTAAATAGTCTTTTTATATCATTTGTGTTGTCTCCGTCTTTTTCATTTTCTCCTATCAATTTTATATTGTTTTTCTTTACATCATCTTCCAACCTTTGAATTGTTATTTCCTGATTCTTTGTTATTTTTAAAATTTCTTTCCTTTCTTGCTTACTAGCTACAATCTTGTCTTTGAGGTCTGAAAGTCTATCTTCACATTCATTGAGGAAGCTTTGCCAGTTTTCAATAGAATTTTTCATTGCCTAGATATCTCTTTCAATCTGTTTCATGGATTCTAATTCTTTCTGGTATTGTTCATCAATGTCTGTATCCCTTTGCAGTGCTCCTCTATTTCTTTGACTGTCTTCTTTAGATGTGTATAGCATTTCTTTCTTATGTTTATCATTTCTTGTTTTATTGGGAGATTATTTCTAATCTGAGATTCTTTACAGCTTCATGGAGTTGTTCCCTTACTTCACTTGGTATCATTTCAGAAGTTTCAGGTGTATGGCATATACTTTTTTGTATGTCTGTGTCTCTTAGGCTTGTTCGGGATGGACTGGATGTGTGAGATTGCATTTTGCTCTTTTGTTTTGTAATTTTCCTGTATTCCCCCATTGGAGCAGAATGCAAATCTTAGTTATTTCCTGGGTTGAGTTTGGATGTCTGTACTGCAGGGAATTTCCCCAGTTGAGTGGGGGTCATCAGGCAGGCCTAACTGGACCCCTAGTGTCTCCTGATGGCTCCCTAAGAGGGGGCAGTATGCTGGGTGTACCTTTGGCATACCCCACTTTGTATGCCAAAGCCCCCTAGCTGCTTGAGGTTGCTGGGCAGGGCTCTACAAGGTTGCCTGCAAGAGCTCGAGCTGCATGGCTAGGTGAAATTTGCTGTGTGTGCCTTCAGCTGGTTCCAGGCCCACTGCTAAGGATGCCAGGCTGCTTGGGGTCCTTGGGTAGGGCCCAGACAAGATCCCAGGGATGCTTCAAACATTCCAGTTTGTTTGGGGATACTGGGCTGGGCCCTACTAGGTTGCATGCGAGGTCCCTAGCTGCACGGCTAGGTGACACTCCTTGATAGATCTTTATAAGAGATAACACATTGGTTGCATTTTCTTCAAGCCCCTAAATTCCTCTTTCATTTTGGAGATAGTAAAATCATCTATTTTTGGTTGATAGTTTAAAAGTCTTGCAGAGTGGAACCCATTCAGAGGGTTGACTCTGTCTACTTTGTTTGAGACTCAATTCCCAAACTGGGAGTCATTTGAGGTTGGACACTCTTAAGTTTAATAGGGCAGAATTTTCTTCATTACAGTGAAGACTATATGTAACACTCAGAAACAGACCCCAGAGTATTAAACCATTTGAAAAGAGGAAAAATTTTAATTTCTCTAGTCTCATCATTTATTTATTTAATGCTGTTTGTTGTAGTCAGTGGTTTAAGGGAATAGATTTAATACAGGACACATAATTTATCAGATTATTTTATAATGTTCACCCAAAAAGTTAAATACAGAAAAATACAAGAGATCTGTTCAACCACTAGAGACCTGAAGAATGAGGCTGAGGCCCTGGATCCCATAGCAATGTTGTACATGAGTCCAGTCAAAGACCTAGAGACAAAGGCAATGTCTCATGAAATGTTTCAAGTCCATATCAAGGTTTTGTTCAGGGAGGGCCCAAAAACCAGTGGTGGAAGCTAGAAAGTCTGTGCCAGTGGGTAAAGGATCTGTGCCAGAGGCTGAAGGATCTGCACTGGAGCCAGGAAGCAAAGACTAGAGCTCTCCAGAAGAAAACAGCAGCCTTGACAGCAAGGACCTGAGCTCTTCTTCCAACTAGAAGAACTGAGTTTGTGTTAGGAAAACTAGCCACAACAGAGCTGCTCCTGGGAAATCAGCAGTGTTTGATCTTCCCCTTCCATTCTCCCTTGGCAACAATCTTTAGGTGGGTCTCCCACACCCAGAACCACCCTGACTCAGTTCAGCTTAGCATTCTCACTTAAATTGAGCATTAACTAATCTACCACATTGTTTTAGTTTCTTATATAGAACTGAATTTAAGATAATTAGTATCCAATATAAACTAAGTTATGATATTTAATATCTACACAACTAACCCTTACGCAGACTTTGTAATTTGGTCATGTTTTTAAAAAATGAATAGAAAGCATAAACTATTCTTATACAAGACAAAAATCCTGCAGAAAATTCTAATTTTGATGTCAAATCCAGAGAGTTTTATTTTTTCATTTATTTCCTGTTCTCTTATATGACCCTTCAGTCACACCATATCAGGGACTGGGACAGGGATGCCATGGCCTGGGAAATATAAGTGCAGCCAACTTGTCAGCAGGGCCCAAGAAACACTAGTGTTGTGTGGTCAGACATGGTAAAGGGTAGATGACAAGCAAAGTCAAATGCTAAAAAAGAGTTCAATAAGTCTCAAAACAGAAAATATGTGGTGAAACTATTTGACAGATAAAAGGGAATGCAGAATAATGTTTAGGAAGAGTTCCACAGTTATGATAGAAAAGTCCCAAAACCTCCCAAGTCCTCTGATTCCCTGATTCTTGACTTCAAAGTCTTTTTCTAGGTGGGTATGTTGGCTCATGCCTGTTGTAGTCAGGGGTTGCAGGGAGAAAAATTACTATCAGGACACAGAATTTATAACATTATTTATGATGGTTACCCAATGTTAAACACAAGAAAGTGCAGGAGGTCTGTCCACAACATCAAAGTCTGTCCTGGGAAGGTCCAAAGGCCAGCAGTGGAAGCTAGAAAGTCTATACCAGTGGGATGAAGTAACTGTGCTAGTAGGTTGAGGATTCTATAGTGGAGCCAAAAAGCGATGCTCAAATAAGAACCAGAGCTCCCTGAAAAATACCACAGCCATCCTCAGCGACGATGAGGTCCTGCACTCCTCCAATGATGAGAACAGTTGAGTACATGCCAGGAAGTCAGCGTGACAACTCCTCCAGGAGTTTAAACAGCAATCATCTTCCCCTCCAGAGCCAGGAAGCAATGCTCAACATAAGGATCAGAGCTCCCCAAAGTGAACCCCAGCCACTCTCAGCAGCAAGGTCCCAAGCTCCTCCAATGATAATGGCCAAATTCATATTGGGGGAGCCAGCCTGAAAAGCTCCTCCAAGGAGAACCAATGGCTCCAAACAGCAGCACTTAGGAGAACCCACAACGCCACCACTGTTCCCCTCCACGTCTCTTTTTATGCTGGTAACTTTCCTCAGGTGGACCATCCACACTCAGCACCATGCTGATTTAATTCAGCTGGTGCTAAATTGACCACCTGTTTTTAATCAATAGCACCTATAATTCCAGCACTCGGGAGGCAGAGACAGGAGGATTGCTGTGAGTTTGAGGCTGGTTTAGATTACATAGTGAATTCAAGGCCAGGCTGAACTACACAGTGAGATCCTGTCTCAAAAAACAAGAACAAAAACAAAAAATCTTTTTCTTCCCCAATTTACACTCTTCAATGTCTTTCTATCACAAGTATAGCCCAGATGGATTTCTAAGATCTTTCAGCTTCCAGAATTCATCACCCAAGAGGAACCTGGCTTAGGACCCAGGAATCAATGATGTCCTATTGCTTTAAATGGCCTAAGCTGAGATGAACTAGTAAGAGTTTTTTCAGATGCTCTGACTTCCCCTTGGTGAATTAAACCCTCAAAGCACCTTATAGCTGCCTAGAAACCGAAAATTTAGGAAGGTTAATACTTGTATATGAGACTCTGAGCTGATGAATTATTTATTATTTTCAGTAAGCATATCTCAGAACCAGTTTCACTTGGTGTTTATAAGAAAAGCAAATTTGAGGTCAGGGTGGCATCAGGAGATGTTAGCTGCCAATCTTTCTAGTGCTGGTTTTAACAAACAATTTTCCTGGTTCATTTATTATGGTCCATGATGAAACCTTACTATTGTATGCTAAAGGTGTGATTTGCTTGCAAACCTTGAGTATATCTAGGTAAATATTAATGTAGATTCCAGAGACTACTGTGTAAACCTGGATATTTTTATAAACTTACATGGATTTATAGATTCTGGCCATGCATATAGCATGACTGGTAAATTATTTCCTACCAAATTAGCAGTTGAGGTTGTTTGTAGAGTAAAGAACAATGATGATAGAGTGCTTACTAACCAATAAAATCTTGAGAAACTCTTCTGGCAGAGGAGTAGCCCTGCCAAAGGGAATATAGTAAATCTTCCTTAGCATTTACAGACTTTGTCTTAGTTACTCTTGTTGCTGAGACAAAAATACCCAACACCCAAAATCAAAGGAGGATAATTTGTTTAAATCACAGTTTGTAGAGGTTTCAGTCCATAATTGGCTGACTCCAAGACAGGGTACTATGGCAGACAGGTCTCACAGAGAAAAAAGAGTTATGGTGTACAAAAGCTAACAAATAAACAAGGGAGGATCACATCTATCTATCCTTTATATATCATCCAGGCTACTTAGGGCAGGTAGCACTCACACCCTTAATCCTAGTGCCCCTGAGCCTAGTTTTGCACTATGAATCAATTCTAGCATCACACACTGTCTATACCCAACCACTCTGAAAAATACCCCCCTTTGAGTGCATAAGGCTTTGGGGGGACATCTAGACAAAAGCCATAACAGACTTCATACTTCTGGTCTTAAGTATTTGTGACTGATCCTAAGGACCTTTACA
>RJWT010002180.1:0-42377 GCA_004365215.1 Cuniculus paca
AGGGTGTAGTCACACCTGGAAATTCCAAGCCTTTTGATCTCTTTGAAGCCATTTGTTGTACTCGTTTCCATTACAGAGGTTCTCATTGTCTGCTTTGTGACTTCATAAATGAATTTTTCCAAGACTGAGAAGCTAAGTATCCAAATTTTACAAAAGCCTTCAGTCCAAAGGAACTCCCAGACCTAGTGTTAGTTTGTTGATACTGAGATTAAGCAAACTGCCTGCTTTCTTTTGGACCCAAGTTGACACTATCCTTGTGACAAATGGAAGTGTCAAATCTGGCCCCTGTTTTCAGTGGACTTTGTAGCCAGCCTTCCACAGGAGAGTGAGGAGCTATCCAGTTTCTTCCATGTAATTCTCCCAAGACCTTCCAGTCAGAAACAAGTCATATACATACTGAAACAGGAGACAGCTGTTCTGATCTACTGGAAAGGCTCTCAGGTCAGTAGCCAGTACCATGCTAAAGGTAGTTGGGGAATTTCTGAAGCCTTGGGACAGCCTGGTTCAAAGTCAGTCAGGCTTTGTCATAATTTTCTTGGTTTTTCCACTGGAAGGCAAAGACTGGCTGAGTTTGTGGGATCAGATGGATTTAGAAGGCATCTTTGAGGTCCAGACATGTAAAGAAGGAAGCTTCCATGGGGACAAGACTCAGGAGAGTGTAGGGATTTTGGGCAACTCAGTGCAGGGTGACAGAGACCTAGTTTACTGCTTGCAGATACTGAACCAGCCAGTAATTGTCTGTGCCCGGCTCTGAACTGGCAGAAGAGTGTGTTCCAAGGTGGCTGCCAAGATCAGAGGATTCCATAATTCAGGAGCCTCTCCAGGTGTTTCTGGATCCCAATCTGTTTCTTTTGAGAGATGAATTATTGCTTTTGGTGAATTGGCTCTGTCAGGTATGTTCTGGGCCAATCTGGGTGAATTATCTTAGCTCTTACACTAAATGAGTTGAAAGTTATTTGGGCATGTAGCTTTTCTAACAGATTTCAACCCATTAAAACTATGGGACTGTAAAAGAGGAACAGGAACTCATGGATGACTTCATGGTCACCTAAAATGCATCTTCAGGGAAGTGAAAAAGGCAGCATTTTCAGTTGCCCATGGCACCCACAATAGTGGCTTGTCTCTGTGAGAGGGGACCCACAGATTGGGTCACTACAGAATGTTCAGTCCTATGTTCACCATGACATCTACGGGCTAATCCCACCACACACATTTTCTCAAACCACAAGCTCATACAGGCCCAGCAAAATGCACCTGGGTCTGTCCTTGTCCTCCTTACAGTCTCCCATGGTGACATATAAAATCATCTTTGGGGTACATCATGAGGCTGTGATGCTGGTTGGTATTCGCCCTGGACAATATGGCCTCTTTTTTCTTGCTTTGGGTCCTGCAAGGAATTATCTGGCTTTAGTAGGTGCTCATTCTTCAAGTGGCCTTTCTGACCAGAGTAAGCACACCGGTTCCATCCTAACTTGGTCCTGAGTGAGATGATCTTTGCTGCCACTACCCTTTGGCTCCAGTCCCATTCCTGTGGGTCATCTTTCTGGGAAAGTTCCAACCACTCCACCAAGAGAGTAGCCAACAAGCCTGCCCTTTTTTTGCATCATCCAGCATTCTTCCCTCTATGAAGCCTGGTCACAGTTGACAAACACCTTGGTTGCTACTTCAAGCAACTGACTGGTATTCATACCAGTGAAACACTCTACCTTTTGCAGCTTGTGCCAAATGTCCCCTTGGGACTGACCTAGGAAATATACATTGAATTTCCACTGGTTAATGGGTGCCCTAGGATCAAAAGAAGTCTGTTTTTCCAATTGAGGAGGTGGAAAAGGGTGGATACACTAATGTTCATTTGTCTCCTTGCATCTACCCCTACTGGTCATAGTAAGAAAGTCCCCACTCTCAAAGAGGTATCTCTATGGCACCTTGCAAGAGCCAGAGGGTCAGGCTGCAGAGGGGTCCTCTCAGTAGGTTCCCACAGGCCTGTAAGGACTCAGAATGGGCATCTCAGGGGAGGCCACCATTGAAGGGGGTCTCTTGGGAGGCCTCAGATGACACTGAGGAAGAGGCAACATCTAATGGGATCTGGCAGATCCTCTGCAGTGGGAGCAGTGGGAGCAGTAGGTGGATGCAATGTGGTGCCATGAGGTGGAATCGCCTGTGGCTCCCCAGACAGAAGTGGTTTATTTGTCTTTGGCTGATATTTGGAGGTGGCTGTTACTCTGTCCATTATCACCCTACAGTTCTCCTCACTGCAGGCTTTCAGGAAAGGTGAATGGGATAGGACCATATCTTGCCAACACTCAATGTAAGGAAATTTGTCCAAGTTGTGGGTCCCCTACAATAGCCCTGTACAACCTGGCTAATTATCTCCTAATCAAATGACCCCTGAGGTAAGCATCACACCCCAAATGATAGCCAATCAATTTCACTGAATTCCCAGTTTTTAAATTTAAATTTTAATTTTTTATTTTAAAGAAAACAAAACAAAACAGAACAGAGTTAAACACAACAAAGCATTTCAGAACAGAACACTGCAAGCAATACAGGTCTTCAAAACATAACAATAGGAGATTAACAATGACTACCCTAGTGTCTCTTGCTTTCTTCAAAATGGTTGTTCATACATTCACACACAATAAACTCAAACAAAACAAAATAATATAAAACCAGATAAAACAAAAGAGTGAAAGCATTACAGGCCTTCAAATCAGATAATAAGAAATCAACAATGGCTACCTTAATGTTCTTTATTTTCTTCAAAAAAGCTGTTCATATCTTCCCATGGATTGCAATCAAATAGTATAAAACAGACTTAAACCAATCATATCAAAGAATAAAAGCATTACTGGTGCAGCCACTATGGAAATCAGTCTGGAGGTTCCTCCAAAAGCTAAGATTGGAAGTCCCATTTGACCCAGCTATTCCGCTTCTAGGCATATACCCAGAACTGAAATCATTGTACCACAGTGATATACGTGCACCCATGTTTATAGCAGCACAGTCTGTAATAACCAAATCTTGGAAACAATTTCCAGAGTTTTTTGCAAGTTAAAATTTGGAACACCATAATCACTGAAATACCCTTTTTAAAGATTCCTTAACATACATTCTAAGAGAGTTTGTTTACTCAGTTTAATCTGTTTTTCACCCATTGTCTCCCCCTAGTTGACAACTTCTACACACAAGAGAGGAAATGCAAAAGCGAGGGACTAATAAGGAGGGGATACATACTAATTTCATCTGTCTCTGGCCACTCCCCTCATGGAGATATTTTAGGCATATCTTGCCATTTGCAGGCTCTGTAATGCCTGGCCTTCATCAGACTCGAGTGAGTCTGATAATACCATAAGCTGTATGAGATTGCCATGGAACCACGGATTGAGACTACAGTCATGTTAGCCCTTTGGGTGAGATTAAAACCTTCCCACTGTCCATCTCATTCACATGCAAACATACAACTCCTGCATTCTATCCAGCATCCAGAGCCCAATGCCTCACAATTTCTGATTCTGTGGAACTTACTCTGGCAATGCCAACCCTGGGAAGTGATCAGGCTTCCTCTCTGCCTTTTAGCAGCAGGTTTACCAGAACGAACTTGGGCTCCTACCAATCTGATGGGTGAAACTTTAGATCTCCCCAAGCTAATGCCTGAATCTCACCAGGTTCTGTTGTACATCTAGGGTTTTTGCCCTAGTGTACCCAGAGGAGCCAATCTCCATATGGATCAAATGCTCCACAGGTGCCAAGTGAGTTTGGTCCCCCCCAGTGCTCACAGGTTCACATCCCAGCATCTCTCCAAATCCCACACAAACCCCCAAGAAATGTAGCAGGATTCTTGCATAGAGAGAGGGAACAATGAGGCTTTTTCCAGAAGGTTGTCTTTATTTTTGCCAGTATATGTCTCATGGGGTTAATACTCCAAAGACTAAGCCTTGAACACGGTGGTGCCCTGCCTTTTATGTATGTTTTGTGTCTTTGGCCCCCACCAATGGATACACTAACATACTGTAGCCTGATTAGGTACAATCTAAGCTACAAAGCAGTGTTAGAACTGCGCCTGTGTTTCTAGGCACTACCTGAGCTGTGCTGTCTTTCTTGGTTCTAAGAAGGCCCCCTCCCTCCACACCTTCCTTCAGGAGGGGCTCAATCACACTCCCCTGGAGAAAGATCCTGCCACAGAACCTCTGATTCCTACTACTTTTTAACCATTTTCAAACTTAAAAGAGCCTCCAAGATGCCAGAGAATAAAGGACATGAAATCAAAGCCTATAATCATTTCACTTCAAGGAGCCTCTTATAAGGAAATGATGTGGGGACAGGGGGGATTCAGATGAGTTTTAAGATTAAACTATGACATTGAAATTGTTATTTTATGAATTGAAATTTTCATTCATAGAGATGTTTATTGCCTAAAAGGAAATATAAAAAAAAAAACACAGAACATTCCCTAGATCTGACATAAGAGGGTGGATATCAGCAGGCACCAGAGACTAACTTGAAAGTATAAGATTAAAATTGGTTTGATTGTATATTTTGAGTCTACTAATACTATTAAACATAAATTTAAAAGCACCTATATAGACTGTTTGAAAGTAGTAATAATGGCAACAATAAATATCATATCAGACGTGTTATAGCTGTGGGAGGGCTTTTATTATCTAACAAGAAAAAAAGTAGTACTCTAAGCTTCAATATATATTTTAAAAGTAAAGAAGGGTATAATAAACCAAACAAAAGTATATGAGATGAAAATAATGGAGATAAGAGCAAAAATTAAACCATAAAAAGCTATTAATAAAATTAAACTAGAAAAGTACACTATCTTTAAGAAAAGCAATAGCATAGGCAAATCACTGTTTATCAAAGATGATAACAAAAAACAAACTCACAGCTAAAAATAAAAATAGTTATATTTCTATCTACATGATAGCTATTTTAAAATAACTGAATATAAATAATTTCATGATAATAAACATGAATATGTTTAAAGAATTTTTTTAGAAAAAATTTATTACCAAATAACTTTAAAACCTGATGAGTAATTATAGAAAAACTTTAAGGTGTGTCAAATTATTCTTTTAAAATTCTGTATAAAACCTATGTTACCAAATAGCTGGTTTTTTGTCTTCTTTGTAGAAGTACAGGTCACAATATAGTAATAGTGACCCTTCCCCCAAGGAAACAACTAGAATATTAGACAAATAATCAGAAATAATAATTTGAATACATTGGACAAAAAAATAGTACAGAATCATAAAGCCAGCGAGAAAGAGTGACAGAAGTGAGCCAACTCACTTGATCACCTCACTACTTCCTGGAGTGCAGGATGTAGTGCAGCGAAAAAGAAGAAAAGACCATATTTCCTTTATCCAACCTCATTTAAGTAAGGTAGAGTAGGAAGTGCACCATAAAGGATGGATAGAGGGAGACAAGGGGATAGATCTCTTGCAAATGGAAAGGAGTCCAAGAGAACTTGGAGAGGAGAGAGGAGGAGAGGAAGGGGAAACAAGTAGGAAAAAGATATGCTGTGTACAGGAACCTAATAACCTAAATGAATACAAACATTATACATCATAAGCATGTGATAAAATTAATAATATCAACAAATTTAAAATGGACAAAGGGGATTCAGAGAAGGAAGAAATGAAGGTAGAAGACACAAATAAAGGGGAAGGGGATTTTAAAATGATCAAGCTGCATGTTGTACGTGTACCCACTCCCCAAGATGATTATAAATTGCATGCACTGAAAACATGTACTGGTAAAAAGGAACTGATTTCTCATGTGCAAGTGTTTTTCTTTTCCAAGTTTACATTACATAATACCTACTAAAGACACATTACCTTTTTAAAAATATGCCTAAGTGTTTCCTTGCAGTTTTTTCTTTGGCAATGAGATTTGACTAACCGTTATACAAAAATTGAGAGTGAAAATTGATAAATCTAAGGTTTTGAAATTACTGAAGTTTTGACACTTCATAGAAATTATGAATGATGTTACATTTTTACTATTTTTTAATTAATTATTTTATACAAATGTAATAATAAAGTTAAAAAAGTACTTTGTAACACAAAATAATAGACATCACAGCAAATTGTTCATAATATGTTAAGTACAACTGCCTCTCTTCCCTTTATTTACTTGTTATTGATTTCTTGTCTTGTTAAAACAACTCAAGCTTGTTGAGTGAGATTCCTACGTGTGTCCATATCTTGAAATTCATAGCAGTCAACTTTGAAAATAGCTCTAGTTTCATCACTCAACTAAAATTCTAATTTGAAACTCCAAAAAGAGAACAGAAATAATTTATTAACCTCTGACCACATATAGCTACTTGGTAACTAGTAATAAGATTGTGCTATAAGAAATAATTTTAATAAATTATTAAAGTTAAGTGAAATTGTATATTAGATTTTTGGTTCATCTTAGGTATTCATTTTTTATCACATACTGAAGTATGTTCTACAAGGGGTCAACCCTAAAATGAGGCAGTTGAATGAATTCCTAAAAGAACTGGCAAAGTACTAATGTCTAGAAAATAAGCAGAAGTGAGGTCTGTTACAAGACATAGAAAGCTTTAACTATCATAAAGAAGTAAAAAAAATTCAAATTTAAGTTAAAAATTTGTGATAAATAAGAAGGGCAAATAGATTGGAAGAAGAAAATTCAAATAACATCATTTGGTAAGGCTTTTTTAGAAGATTCAAAGTTTACTTCTTTCTCCAAGTTGACCATAATAAACGGGCCATCCACTGAAAACAGAATTTAACAAGCAGATAACCTAACTGTACTTTTGACTCTTATTGGAGTACAGCACCATAAATATAAGATAGTAAAAAAAATAAGAATAATTCCTTTTTATCAGGGAGTAAGAATTATTCAGGGCTGTGGATTTAGCTCAGTGGCCTAAGTGCCTGCCTGGCAAGTGCAAGGTCGTGAGTTTGATCCCTGGGGAGTTTGATCCCTGGTGCCACAAAAAAAAAAAAAAAATGGTGAGAATTATTCATGGCTCAGAAAAATCTCCTTGTTTGCTTTTCAATGTTGATTTCTTAAAGGAGTTTGTGTATTGTTTAAATGATCAAATTCAGGAAAACCTGGGATAATAAATTAATAGTGTTCAAGAACTACTCCGGGTACTTCCATATTTAGTCCCCAGAAACTATAGAATTTCACTTAGATGCATCAAAACTTTGGTTTTATAACTGGACAGGAGGAACTGATTTTACTGCAGATTGCATCTGTGAAATGAAAAAAGGATGATAAAAAATAATATATATCTATCTGCATAGTCTGAGTCTTTTCGGATAAGGCAATAAAAATATGAATACTACTCAAAAGTTACACTGAGATTTTGAGCACAAATATTCTTACTATTATGTGCAGGATTCAAAATGTGAGAGTTGTTCAACAACCTTTTGTCTTTTGACCATATCTCTGTCTCTAAGTCCTCATTGCCCATTCTTTATCTCTCTTCCACTTTTCCTCCTTCTACAGATCAGTTAAGTAGGAGGAGAAAAGACAGTTTAGAAAGCACAGATTAAATCAAGGCTCATTGGTGAAAAATGATGATGGTGACAGATTCTTGAATGTCTTTACAGGTATGAGAAAAGTAGCATCTGGATCAACAAAAAAATAATTTATTTTGAGCATGAAGTACTTTGGCACATCAAGAAACTACATGGAGTGATTTGACTGAAGCAGAGAAATGACATGAGTTCCATTAAATCACATATAAAACTGGAGCAGGAATCGGATTATGCAGTACTTCATGGGCTATGTTAACGTAGTTGCAACAGGCAGTTGAGAAGGGTTGTGAGCAAGGGGACAGATTTGATTCAGTTATTAATTTTTCAACTACAAAACCTGAATTCACATTTGTCCTTTTAATATGAAGGAAAGAAAGAAAGAAAAAAGGAAAGGAGAAAGGAAGGGGGTGAGGGATGTAGGGGTTAACTGTGAATTCCATAAACTAAGCATAATACAGTTAATTGTTGCTTACACCCACCCTTTTCTCTCTCTTGATTGATAGAGATAAATTAGACAAACATTGTTAGACAACAGACAAATATAGGAAGGAAAAAACTCATGGGATATAGATATATAGAAATCAGATAGATAGCAAGCATATGTGTGTGTTAGATGTACTCGTTAAAAGGAAACAACCCATCAATCACAATGTGTGTTCTGAAGGTGCAAGAAAGGAGCTAACACTGGTGAAGGAGAGATTATTCCATAGGAGAAAAATAATTAAATGGTGATACTTTGTTGTCAGAAAATCTGTCATGCCCATAGAGTTGTAAGATATGGTTTACAATCTTGAAGCAGAAAATGTTACTATAATTTATTATCATCCCTTTGAAACTAAAAAGGGGCATTATTTATAGTTACATTGGAAAAAAGGAATAAATGGATATACATTAGAATAAAATACATTGACCATAATGTAATTTGTCTTTTTATTTTATTTGTCTTTTTTATTAAAACATGTTTGCAGTACATGAAATTTATAATCATCTTGGGCAGCAGGTGTATGTACATAATGTAGCTTATTTCTTATTTTAATCCCCTTTCCCTATCTTTCCACCTGTCTCACTCTTCCTTTAAATCCACTTTCCTCATTTCATCTTATTGCTTTAGTAAGTTTCTTGCAGATAATTTTATTAAAATTTTATAAACAGGAATGTAAAGAGTTGTATCAGACCTTTATCAAACAAAACAGAGGCTAAGCATCCTCCCACACTCCCTATCTGAGTGAAGACAAGAATTGTTAATTTGGAGTAGATAGCAGTTAGAAGGAAGGTGCAGATCTGAACACAATGAAGGGTTATGGAAAGCATTAAGGCTGAGACAATTTGGCAGGTAGCATCAGAATGCAAGCATTCCTGTCTGGGAAAATACGACTCTACCAAACTGGATAAGCTCAAGAAAGGATCCTTACAAGGTAGTCCATTATCCAGGCAGGAATTGCAGAGCCCGTGACTATTACAAACTTTTTAGTTTTTCCATGGTCGTTACATTTTTATTTAAATAAGGAACAATTCCTTGGAATCAATGCAAGGTGCCACTGTACATTCAGGCTTTTTGCCTTTCTTGAGTTTTCATTGTAACTTGTGCTATAAGTAAATTTTCTCCAAATTCAGTCAATAAGTAAGGTACATTAAAAAATATTAGATGTACCAGAAGACTGACCCAAGATATGGGTCTAGTTTCAATCTTTGGCATGTGGAAAGTCAGTTTTCCACATGCTTCATTCATTAAAAGGGATATGTTTCAGCACCATTTATTAAAGGGACTATGTTTCTTCCAATGAATCTGTTTGGTACCTTTGTCAAAGATTAGGTGGCTAAGTATGTCTGGAGTTGTTTCTGCATCTTGTAGTCTGTTCCATTGGTCCTCAGGTTTTGTTTGTTTGTTTATTCCTTTGTTTGTTTGTTTTGCCAATACTAAGCTGTTTTTATCACAGTAAATTTGTAGTACAATTTCAATTCAGGGATTATGATGCCCCGTGCCTTGCCTTCGTTGCCCAGAATTGCCTTTGGTGTTCTAGGATTCTTCTGGTTCCAAATACATTTGAGGATCATTTTCTCTAGTCTGTAAAATATGCTGTTGGAATTTTCATTGGGATTTATTAAAACTGTACAACAATTTTGGAAGTTTGATCATTTTCGCTGTATTGGTTCTTCCTACCCATGAGCAAGAGATATCTTTCCATTTTCTGATATCCTGTTTAACCTCCTTTTTCAGAGTACAGTACTTTTCAATGTAGAGGTCTATTGCTTCCTTCATTAGATTGCTTGCTAGGTTTTTTTTTCTTTTTGGATGCTATTGTGAAAGGTGTTGTCTCCCTAATTTCTCTCTCAGTGAGTTTGCTGTTTGTGTAAAGGAAGACTATTGATTGTTGAGTGTTGACTTTGTATCCAGTTATGCTACATAATTTGGTTGTTAAATCCAGAAGTGTTTTGATGGAATTTTGGGGGTTTTCTGTGATAGTATCATGTTATCTGCAAATAATGATAATTTGACTTTTTCCTTTTCTATCTTTATGCCTTTAATTTCTTTCTCTTGTCTAACTGCTCTGGCTAATGTTTCTGAGACTGTATTGACTAATAGTGGTGACAGTGGACATCTTTGTCTTGTTCCTGATTTTAGAATGAAAGCTTTTAGTTTTTGTCCTTTTAGCACGGTGTTGGTTGTTGGTTTGTAATAGATGGCATTAATCAGATAGAGATAAAGACCATGTATTCCAGTTTTGTCTAGCATTTTTATCATGAGTTGGTGTTGAACTTTATCAAATGTTTTTTCTACATCTATTGAGATGATCGTATGGTTTTTGTTCTTGGCTCTGTTAGTGTGTTTTATTATATTTATTGACTTGTGAATCTTGAACCAGTCCTGCATCCTCAGGATGATTATTACTTGGTCATAGTGTATAATCTTCTTAATGATTTGCAGCATTCTGTTAGCTAAGATCTTATTGAGGAATTTGGCATCTGTGTTCATTAGGGAGATTGGCATGTAGTTCTCTTTTATGGACAGGTTCTTCTTCTATTTCTGTTTCAGGATAATACCAAAATAAAAATAGTTCAAACATCTAAATATTAAAAGACAAACACTAAGTCTGCTGGAAGATCAAATAGGTAGAACTTTTGAAGACATTGGAGTAGGTAAAGATTTCATGATCAAAACCTCTACCTGAATATTACACAGAATCAATAACTGAGATCTCATCATATTAAAAACTTTCACACAGAAAAATAAACCAACAGAGTGAAGACACAGCCCAAAGTTTGAAAAAAAATTTACCATTTGCTCCTCAGATGAAAAATTGCTATCTAGAATATATAAAGCAATAAAAAAAACCTTGCAAATTTAAGGTCCTAATCCAAAAATGAATTTCTGAAATGAATAGACACTTTACAGATGAAGAAGCAGAAGTGGCAAATAAATATATGAAAAAAATGTTCCACATTATCGGTCATTTAAGAAATGCAAATTAAAAACACTGAGATTCCATCTCACTCCAGAAAAAATGGTTATTATCAAGAAATCAACTAACAGAAAATGTTGGCTGGGCTGTGGGGAAAAAATGTTGGTGAGACTGTAGACTGGTGTGACCACTGTGGAAATCAGTGTGCAGATTCCTCAAAAAACTGAGACTAGAGAGTCCATTTGACCCAGCTATTCCTCTTCTTGGTATCTTCCCTACAAAAAGCATCACACCACAGCAATATATGCACACCCTTGTTGATAGCATCACTGTTTGTAATAGCTACATCTTGGAAACAGCCCACATGCTTATCAACTGATTTAATATTGAAGATGATTGAATAATGCAGATGTGTTTTTTATATATATGTAATGGAGTGCTACTTTTCTGTAAAGTATAAGGTGGAGACATTTCTAGATAAATGGATGTACCTTGAGGCCATACTCTTAAGTGAAATAAATCAGATGCACATGTCTAAATACCACATGTTTCTTTGGTGTAAAAATTAAAAGTGTAAGTAAGGAACAAAATGAATAATAGATATTGCAAAGTAGGAAGAAAACATCCAAATAGGAGGAGAAACAAGGGAAGGGGTAGAGGGAAAGGAAAGATGGGAAAAGCAAAAATAAATAAACGATGAGAAAAGAAGAAAAAAATGGAAACAAAGCTTTTGTAAATAGAGAGGGGAAGAAGGGTTAAAGATCGGGTAAGAGAAGGTGGAAAAAAGAATCAATTTACATCATGTACAACTACAAAATCCCTATAATGAACGTGATCATCATGCATTCCTAAAATGTACCAATAAACTTAATCAGAAGACTGACAGTAACACAAAACACCATAGGATGGGCATGGAAAACCGAGTAAAAAAGACAAGACTGATAAGCATGGCTCAGTGTGTGACATGATGACATGGCCAGTTCAAAGAAGGGACAAGGCCTCTCAGGGCTCAGTATGATCACTTACTGGCTGTTGGGGTCATAGAGAGACTGAGAAAACAAACCAAATGTGAATTATAAATACTTTATGTTCTCGATAACTTCAAATTATTAGTAATTTGAGACCAGAAATGGTTTTATTTCTTATGTACCTCTAATGCTTAGGAGAGCTTAAGTTCATTTTAGCTATTCCTCCATAGTCATAATGTTCTGAGACTATCTTTAATAATAATTCTATATTCCTACCAGATTTGCAGCTTCAGAACCAGAAGGTTTGTACTTTCAAAACACAGAGCAAGGATGTGTTGGGGGAGTCAGCTCACAATTTCTTTCAAATGTAATGTAGTTAGGGGAATATGATGTGAGTTTTCAAGATTCCACAATTTTGTGTATTAAAGGAGCTGGAGTCCAACTGTGTCCCAGTCATAAATCTGGGACAATAACATATACTACCAATTGCCAAAGAGAAATAAGCATTCATTTCTCCAAACATATCTCGGCAGTAAAAGATGATATAACAGAAGAAACTAGAAATTCTATTTGTCTTAGCTATTCCCAGTCTAGGTATCTTCCCAAAAGAGTTAAATACATCATACTATAGTGATGCATGCATACAAAGTTTATAGTAGTACAAGCCATAATAGCTATATATTAGAAGCAGCCTATATGTTCATCAAAAATAAGTGGATAAAAATGTATTTATACATGATGAAGCATGACTCTGCCATATAGAAATATAAACTTGAATCGTTTATAAGAAAATGGATACACCATGAGACCATACTTTCAAATGAAATAAATCAGACAGGCAAATTTAAATGATATAGCTTCCTTACATGAGAAATTTAAATTATAAATAAAGAGAAAATAAAAGGTAGATAATATGATGTACTAATCAAGACCTTTCTCAAAGGGGAAAGAGATCAAGAGAAAAAAGGGAGGAGGACAAAGAGGGAAAGGAGGGGAAAAGGAACTAAGGTATGTTATGTACATGTACCAACTCCACACAAAGGATATAAACATTAAGTTTTGCTAACATGTACAAAAATAAAAAAGGAAAGAGGTGAAGAGAAGCATGGAAAGGTGAACAAGAAAAGGGTAAGGGGATAAAAAAGAGAGATTCAGGTGCAAGCATTTGGGATGGTCACTTCACCTGTCTGATTTTTTTTCTTGCTATCTAGTAAAACATTCCCTCACAAGCTTATATGGCATAAAATTTGATGAATGTTCGTCGTTGGGTAAGGAGATGGCAAACAGGGAAACTCATTTGTTTTACTGAGCGCTTCATGTTTCTAATAAAACAACTGAAAATAGGTTTTAGATAGCAATGACATAAATGTTTTATTATTGTGAACCCTACCAAATATTATCAGCCCAATATTGTGAGTCATTCAAATTCCAACAGCTCCTTTGTGTTTTATAGTTTAGCAAAACATACTGAAGTATGTTTCCTAATTATACACTTCACCTAACTCATCAGTGCACAAACTACACATGTTCATTCAACAATCAGACAATTATTTACTAGAGACTTGCATTTGTATACAAAAATCTACAATTTAAAGAAAACAGCTCCCTGCAACTCATGTTAATGATGCATGAGAATGCTTACATAGGGCTAAACTAATAAAATTCATTTCTTATCACCCTATTAAATGTGTTTTCTTAGAATTGAGAAACCAACCAATGAAAATGAACAAAACATAATAGGGAAATAAAACATTATGAAACAATTTTTATCCTTTTAAAATATCAATCTTTTCTAGTATTAACTTGTGTGCTGTATAATGTGATTTTTATTGACACATTTTTCTATGGTATTTTGCTAACTCTTTTAATGTTCTGTGTTTATTTCAATTTTATTGCACCATTCCAAACTTACATACCTTCAAATAGGCACTTCCTAGATGGATTTTTCCTAAAGAGATAAATGTGTTTGCACACACACATATATGTCTATTATATCACTTTCAATCATTTTCACAAAATTCAAAATTATTATTTTTGCTTAGTTTTTCTAATGTTCTCTTGAAGTAGTAGAATATTTGCATTTGAAATACTTTAATAAATTACCTAATCCAACACTCATGATTTATAATTTAATAAATCATAATCCAAGTGCATTAATTTGTTCAATAAAGCATAATAATCAACTGTTCAATCCTATATCACAGTATGCAGTGATTTACTAATCTTTGTTTTTCTTCACACACCCCATTCCTCTCCATCCATTCCTTCCTCTTGTCACAGAGTGGACCAAATAGGCAAATTAGGTGTATTAAGTGCCAAATGAGATAGGGGAATTTCAGACCATCATTAATATAATTTATAGATAATTTAAAATTGCAAAAATTTACCCAGAAAACATATTTTTCACGCATTTAATGAAATATAAAGTGTGCTTACTATGCAAGAGGGATTTTTTTTTAAAATTTAAGACCAACAAGAATGACATACTCAGTAGAGTGCTTACCACCCAGAGGGAGAGATTGAAAAGAAGTGAAAATTCACTTAAAATGTCTCTGTTTGGGGCCAGGGATTTAGATCAGTGGCCTAAGTGCCTGCCTGGCAAGCACGAGGTCATGAGTTCGATCCCTGGTTCTGCAAAAAAAAAAAAAAAATTGTCTTTATTTGAATAAATACTATTAAAGAGGGATTGGTATTAATTTAGAAAATTAACAAAACTGAGAATCAAGCTGTTCTTTTTACAGATTAATCAGAGACTTTCTCTCCAATAAGGTGAGTTTCAATATGAGGCCGAGAATGAGCAAGCTATGTGGAAAGAAATGGTGAAGCGCAACAAAGCAGAGGTTTGGAGTTGAGTTACAGCTTGATGAGGGAGTCATGAGATGTTTGAGAACCCATTATGTCCAATGCATTTGAAAAGCAGTCAGGCAGAGTACAACATCACTTAAAGAGATGAAGACAACCCACACCAGCAACAGTTCCCCACAACACTCAATTTTCTCACTCTAGGCTTGCATTAAGCTAATACCACTCCTTTAACTTATCTACCGTCCCCAGAGAGGACTTAAACATGAAACAGTACTGTGTTTGGGTGACCTATCAATAAGAAAGTTGCACTTGTAATGTCAGTTGCATTTAAAAATAATGTTACAACATTTGTCATTTTATTTAGTACTTATATCAACTTTCTGAGGTAGACTGATTATACCTTAAATGCAGCATTCATACAAAAATTCACTGAAAATCTTGTGTGCAACTTTGTATTATTGCATATGTTTGTTAAGCATTTTATAAGAGGTAGTGTAAAGTTCTTGTGTTTTTTTTATATTTTTTTTCATTTTCAAGTCTAATGCCTTATATTCTAGTATGCAGAGATTTTTGTTATGTTGAGAATTCCTGGTGTTATGAAGTATCATTTTTGTGCAGTTTGCAACTGACATATTTGCTTGTGTCAGCTATTTTTGTGTCTGTTTTTGATTCTCACATGAAAAACCATTTTTATCTCTAATAAACCCTTTAGAGTATATAATATTTCTATAGTTTTACTTTGGAAAGAAAAACAGTACAGTCATATGCTTAGCTGTTCTCATGGAGTCTTCAGGGAATAGGTCTAGAAGGACCAGTCATAACTCTGAACCAGGCACTGTGTAGGGAACTCTGCTTAGAGTGAGTTTTTCTCACAATACATTCCCCAAAAAGATACAATAGCCCATAGTGCAGGAATTACCTATATTTTATGAGTGTTTATATTAATATGAAAAGTAAACAGTATATAATCACAGCATCACATAAGAAAACAAGAAACGTCTCACTTTCCACATAGTATAGTTAGATTTGCTAAGTAAGAAGCACTTGTTTTCCAGTATTTTCCATCTGTTGGAAATAGAACTCTGGAATGCATATATCTGCTTTCCCAATAAAGCCAGTTTACATACAGTTGTCCATTTATTAGCTGAAGATTTATAAAAAAAAGAAAAATAGGAATAACCATTGCAGGGCTAGAGGATACCTATAATTAAAATAATTAAGTTATACAACCAAATAAGCAACACAAATTAGAATATGATGAATGCAGCAAAGGAGGACGCATAAAAAAGTATGGATCATGTAAAAGGTGACTTTGAAATAGAGTGGAGGAATAAGTATGGTATGGAAAAGATATATGAGTTGGATGTGGAAAGACATATAATAGCTTAAAATTAAGTCTCAGACATTAAGCAAGTTGATAGATATTTGAAACATTATTATTAATAAACAAAAGATCTTAAATAAGAAGTAAAATTTCAAGAATTAAATTACCTGATTAAGGAAGGGGATTCAACATGACTGAATAGAAGAGAAGCCAAATTGGAGTTACTCAAAGAAAATCACCTAAAAACACAGTAATTGGATGGAAGTGAGGTATATATATCCTGATGCCAAAATTAACCTGAAATAAGACACTTATGGATCAAACAAAACATTGGCATAGAACTTTATAAAATGGCAAAACACCTCACATGGATGCCTGTGGGAACTCTGCCTGCATGCAGGGCAAGAATCACCATTCTGGAAAGTTTCTCCAAAAAACTGATGGGCTGCAATAGCATGGCAAACTTAAACCACACAGGATAAATTTGGTATACAAGTCTTGTTGCTGTTTTTGACTTCTTCCAAACAGAAGACATTGCAACTTGGCAGTAAATTTCACCTACACTCAAAAAGCAAGTAACCAGGAAGGCACTCCTTCCAAAATGGACCACCAGACTTATTTTTCCTTTCTGTCATGCACCCTAGTAACTAACTGGAACCTCTACCAACAAGGTAAGAGATTGCAGTGGCAGTGGTGAAGTTAGTGAGCGGAACAGGACCATCTCTCTTGCCCTGCTCCCACTTGTATGAGTGAAAGGGATGCAAGATTTAACCAGCTGTCTTGCTTACTTTTCTCTCCTTGCTGAGACAAAATACCTGATGCCCAAAGTGAAGGAAGGAGTGGTTTATTTCTTACAGTTCTCAGAGGTTTCATTTCATACTCAGCTGGCTCCAGGTCAGGTTGGCATGGCTGAGGGGCAGCCATTCATGGTGGCCCACAAGCTACAAAAGTGAAAAGGAAAAGAAGTATAAACATGCCTTCTTCCCTCCCTTATACTGCATGCCGACTCTGCCCCTGGGTGGGTGCAGCACTCACACAGCTAATTCCTGCACTAGACATTGAACCAAATACAAATGCTACATTCAGCCACCTCCACAACTACATGAGGTTTGGGGGGCCACCTAGACACAAACCTGAACATTCCACCCCTGCCCCCCCAAAACTCATGTACGTCCTTTATAGAAAAGACATTTAGCCCATCTGCAAGAGTTGCCAAAGTCCTGACAGTTTTGGCATTGCTGAAAAGTCCAAGTCCCAAGTCTCCTCTGAGATCTAAGGCAAACTCTTAGCTGCAAGTCCCTGTACAAATGAAAAGAAAGTTAAACACTTTCAACATTCAATTTTACAAGATATACATTACCATTCCAAAGGGTACTACAAACAGGGGGATACAAAGGAATGGGACCAAAAGAAGTCCAAAATCCAGCAGGACAAACATTAAGTCCTGGAGTTCCATGCTCAACATCTGAAGCAATCTGGTTGTAAGCTCCAAAAGGCTTGAATAACTCCACCCTCTTGGCACTTCCAGGGGTTTTAGCTCTCAGGGCTTCTCTCTTAGGCCCACTCTGCTGAATTCTTGCAGCTTTCCTTAGATGATCCATGCTCCTGGCTTTTTCAAACTTCTGTGTTCTCCACTGCACCTTTGGCTTCACACTCACAGCATCACACACTGCCCTCTGAGGGGCACACCACCTGGTTTCCCGGGATGTATGAAATTGGGTGGAAGGCTTTTTAACCTCAGAATATTTGCATTCTCCATGTGCCCTAAAGCAGCATGGCATGGATGCTGCCAAGGTCTGCTGCTAGCTGGAGCAGTAGCCAGGCTTTCCTTTCTCTTGGCCATAGGGGTCAAGCTCCTGGATTTCTGGGCACTCTGAACCTGATTGTGAGAAACATATTCTCTATGCCATCACCATTCTGGAGCCTGGTGTGGCCACCACCATTTTGGAACCTCGTGTGGCCTCTGTCACCATTCTGGAACATGGCACTCTGCAGCTTTCTCCCCTGAGCAAAGTCATTAACTTTTGTAGTTTTGAGGTTGCAAAGGGTGAAGACCTGCTGTTTCCTGGATGCCCCCAGGCCATGTTTTTTTTTCTCTGTTCCTTCTCATCAATCAAGGTCTCAGGTCTATCTTTACAGTCCATGGCTTTCTGGTCAAACTCACAACATTTAAATCACCCTGCTGGACTCTTTGCTCTTAATTTGCAACATACATCTGGCTAAAAGTCCCCAACAATAGCCATTCCACAGCCTCAACATTTTACTGCCTTAAAATTTCTTGGGCCAGATTAATCAGTTCAATGCTCTTAATCTCAGTCTCAGGCAAAGTCTCTGGACACGAGAAAAATGCAGACAAACTTTCTGCCAAGCCATAACACACATCATGTGGAGTCCAACAACCAATGTAGTCCTTCTCAGTAGAAACCTCCCCAGCCTGGTCTTTACTGGCAGGCTTTCTATCAGCCTTCTGGTCTCCTGAGCTCTGACCAGAATCTCCCCTACAGAAAAACTTAACCTGTTCCAGCTCTGTGCATTCAGGCAACATCTCTGAACCTTTCTAAACTCTTCCCATAAGCCAATCCCAAAGGCTCTTGATCTACATGGTCAGGTACAGTCACAGCAACAACCCCCCTCCTCTGGTACCAAATTCTGTCTTGGTTACTTTTCTCTCCTTGCTAAGACAAAATACCTGACACCCTAAGTGAAGGAAGGAGAGGGTTATTTCTTACAGTTCTTAGAGGGTTTGGTCCATACTAGGCTGGCTCCAAATCAGGTTGGCATGGCTGAGGGGCAGCCATTCAGGGTGGCCCACAAGCAACAAGAGTGAAAAGGCAAAAGAGGGGAAAACATGCCTTTTTCCCTCCCTTATATTGGATGCCAACTCTGTCCCTGTGTGGGTGCAGCACTAGACAATGAACCAATCACAAATGCTACATTCAGTCACCTTCATGGCTACATGAGGCTGGCGGGGGACACCTAGATACAAAGCATAGCACCAGCCTTAAACTGTAGTGGGGAAATGAGTGGGAAATCTGCACTTCTCTTGCCCTGCTCTCAGGGTCATGAGAAGCGAAACATATGGCAGTGAAGTTGAACAAAGTAGACTGCAAGGAAAAGACTGGGAGGGATTGACTATACAGGGGAGTAGGAGCAAACCTGGGCAGTCTCTTTCTGAGGGAGCCACAGTATCTTGGAGAGTGATGCAGAGACAAACAGGGTAAGGAGATGTGGATGGACTGCTGACGGACATAAATAAAATTGCTGACTGGACTGGCCCAAGTCCCACATCCAGAGGCCAAGATCGGTCCCACACTCAGCACTAATCCTACTGCAGATTTTTCAGAGCTACCCAGGACAGTTTTGACTCTAACTTGGATCCTACCATAAAACTGAAGGCACTGGAGGAATTTTATTTTGTTGTTGTTGTTGTTCATTTGTTTTGTTCAGTTTTGCTTTGTTTTGTTTTTCTGTCTGTTTTTTTGGTTGTTCAGGTTTTTACTTTTATTGTTTGTTTTGTTTTGTTCATCTTTTCTGTCTTTCTTCAATTTTCTTGATTTTTTATATTTTCAAGTGAATGAATATTTTTTTTCTGGTTTGCTTCAACAGAATTTTGCTTTCTCTTTCATTCTTTTTCTTCTGTTTTCTTCCCAAAGTTTCCCAAAGCTTGAATGTTTATCTTTTGCCCTTCAGTCTGGTTTCTATATTTCTCTTCATTTAATTCTCTATTTCTTCCTCTGTTACTCTAAATTTCCTCTTGTCTTAGTTCCTTTTCTCATTGCTGAGACAAAATCCTCAATGACCAAAGTTAAAGGAGGAAAGGTTTATTTAGCTAACAGTTTGTAGATGTTTTAGTTCATAATCCACTAACTCCAAGGCAAGGTGGCCCATGGCAACATATTTTTGGTGGCAGAAGACAGCCAAAATAGTAGGAGGATGGGACAAGCCTCTTTCTGTCCCTTATATTGTATGCAGACTACCTTCCTTGGGTGCAGGTGTAGCAAAAACACCCTTAATCTCAGCAGTGGACCATGAATCAGTCACAAACTTTAGATTCATCAACCTACAAAAAGAGTACTCCCTATGACTGCATGAGATTTTGAATAGACATCCAGGCACATACCACAACAGTCTGTCCCTGGCCTCCCAAAGACCCACATACACTCTCCCACATAAAAGGCATTTAGTCTACCTCGGAGAGTTCACAAAATCCTAACACTTTCAGCACTGCTGAAAAACTCAGCTTTAAATATTCTCTGCGATTTAAAGCAAAATCTTAACTGAGAGTCTCTGTACAAATGAAAATAAAGATAAACAATTCTAACATTCAATGTCATAAGATAAATATTTCCATTCCCAAAGTTACAAGCAGGGGAATGCAAAGGAATGGGATGACAGTAAGTCCAGAGGTCATCAGGACAAACATTAAATCCTACAGTTCCATGTCCAGTATTCAAGGCAATCTTTGGCAAGAAGTGAACTCCAAAGGACTTGGGTGGCTATGCCCCTATCAACACCTGTTAATCATTGCTACTGTGGTTTCTCTGATGGACCTGCTCTGAGCCCTACTTGCAGTTTTCTTCAGACTATCCATTTTCCTAGCTTCTTCAAACTTCTGGTGTCTCCACTGTGCCTTTGGCTTCATATGCACAACCTCACACACTGCCCCCTCAGGGGCATATTTGTCCTCCCAGGCCTTCTGAAATCTGGAAGGAAGCTTTCCTGACCTCACAACTCTTCCATTCTGCATATACTTAAAACCAGTGTTATGTACATGATGTGAAAGTCTGCTGCTAGCTGAAGCAGTAAACAGAAATCCAGTGGCAGAATCACTGAGCACTCTGAATCTAATTCTGAGGAAAGAATTCTCTATGCTGCCACCATTGGGGAACATGGCACCCTCAGACTCTCTTTTCAAAGCAAATTCTTTTACTTTTGCAATTTTGAGGCTGTAAAGGGTTGGGTCTGCTGCTTCTCGTGATGCCCTCAGGCTATCCTTTCTCTTCTACTGTTCCTTCTCAGGAATCAAGATCTCACCTGCTCTATATTTGCAGTCCACAGTTTTATTGGAGTTTCCTTTTTTGATTCTCAACACAAATCTGGGTAAACATTCCAAACAGTATTTGTGCCACCACCTCAACATTTGACTGCATTGAAATTTCTTTCACCAGATTAGTCTGTATCTGGCAGTCTCTGGCCATGAGCACAATGCAGAGAAGCTTTCTGTCAAGGTATAATATGTATTATCTGGAATCCATCAGCCAATGCAATCATTCTTCCCAGCATAAACCTGTGGAGCCTGGTCCATACCATCAGAACTTCTATCAGCCTTCTGGCAGAATTTCTATTGGCCTTCCAGTCATAGTCAAGTGAACCAAGGTGAGGACAAAATATCAGATCTAGAAAGCAAGATTGCAGTTAGCAACAGCAAAAAGAAAAATTTCTTAAAAATAGTAAGAAACTATGAAAAATAAATCCAACAGTTGCCAGATACTGCAAAAGAAAAAATATAAGATTGATCATAGTCAATGAAAAGAGACAGTGCAAATAATTCAAAAAACCAATTCACAGAGGTAATGGCAGAAAACTTCTCAACCATGGTAAAGGAATTTGACATACAGATAAGTGAAGCATGTAGAACTCCAATTAGTCATGACCAAAATAAATCTACACCAAGTCATACAATAACCAATATTCCAGAAATTCAATACAAGAACAGAATATCAAAAGCTGTCAGGGAAAAGACACAAATCATCTATATAGAAAGATCATCAGAATCACAGCAGACTTCTCAACACAGAACTTTTTTTTACTTTAAAGGGAATAGAACAAAACAAAACAAAACAAAACAGAATAGAGTCAAACACAACATAGTATTTCAGAACAGAACATTGCAAGCAATACAGGTCTTTAAAACATAACAACCAGAGATTAACAATGGCTACCCTCATGTCTCTTGTTTTTTTCGAAATGGTTGTTCATTCACACACAAATAACTCAAACAAACAAAATAATATAAAACCAGATAAAACAAAAGATTGAGAGTGTTACAGGCATTCAAATCAGACAAAAAAAATCAATAATGACTACCCTAATGACCTTTGTTTTCTTCAAAAAAGCTGTTCCTATCTTCTCACATATTGCAATCAAATAGTAGAAAACAGACTTACACCAATCAAATCAAAGAGTAAAAGCACTACTGAACTTCAGAACCTTTCCTCCATATTTATTGGGAATTTTGTATCTTATTGAGTCTTTCAGTTTCTTATGCTAGGGAGACATTGACGTATTTACACAAGTGAGTTTGGTTTGTTTCACTTATGAGTATGGTCTCAAGTCACATCCATTTACCTATAAAAGCCTCAATGTGATCCTTCTTTATAGCTGAATAGTACTCCATTGTATAAAAGTACCACATCTTTTTTATCCATTCCTCAATTGATGGGCTTTTGGGTTGTTTCCAAGATTTGGCTATTACAAATTGTGCTGCTATAAACATGGGTGCACATATATCACTGTCAACACAGAACTTTAAGTCAACAAGAGTGTGGACTGAAGTATTTCAAGTCCCAAAGGAAAACAACCTCCAGCCCAAATTGATGTGCTTTACAAGACTCTTTCAAAATCAATGGAGAAATGAGATATATCTATGACAAAGGACAACTGAAAAAAATTTATGACCACTCAATCACCTCTATGAAATATTGTGAAGGATATTGTAGAAAACAATAAAGAAGACTACAATTCCAAGAACAACAATAGAAAGAATACACCAGACAAAAAGCTATTAAACTGAGGTGAAAGACAGGGAACAAAAAAAGGAAAATAATATGACAAGGATAAGTCAATACATATCAGTTATAGCTATCAATGTAAATGATCTCAATTCACCAATTAAAAGATACAGAGTGTATGAGTGGATCAAAGAAACAAGATCCAACAATATGTTGTATGCAAGAAACACATTTAACTCAAAAATAAATTGATAAATAGAAACTCAAAGAACGGAAAATCATTCTTCCTGTAAAAGGAACCCAGAGAAAAGCAGAGGTAGTCATTTTATTTGCAGATATAGTGAATTTAAAGCCAAGACTCACAAAGAGTATTAAATAAAGTCACCACAGACTGATTAAGGGAATAATCCAAGAGGATAAGATAGCAGACATAAATATATACACATCAAAACTGGCACACCCAACTAGATAAAACAAATATTAACGAACACAAAAAACAAGTAGGCACTAACACGATATAATGGGGAAACTCAATACCTCATGACCACAAATAGACAGATCAATTAGACAAAAACTGACAAAGAAATAGCATAAGTGAACCAAATCTGTGAGCAAATAACTCAGGAGATGTCTATGGAGTTTTTTACTTCACACTATCAGAATGCACATTATTCTTAGCTGTGGACACAATGTTCTCAAGAATACACCACATGCTAACTCATAGAACATGCTTAAGTAAATGCAAAGGAAATGAAATGGTCTCATGCATATTATCAGACCATAGTGCAATGAAATTTGAAATAAATGACAAAAGACCCCCAAAATGAGATAAACACATGGAAATTAAATAATACTCTCTGGAACAACCAACAGGTTACAGATGAAATCAAAGACAATACTAGGGAATTTCTATGATTAAATGATAATGACAGCACACTGGCATCCTGGAACTTATTGGATGCAATTAAAGCAGTCCTAGGATGGAAATTTATAGTGATGAACTCACTCATCAGGCAAGTAGAGCAAGTTCAAATCAACAACCTAATATTGAACTTCAATCTTCAAGAAAATGAAGAATAAGGCATTAAAACTTTGTGCAAGGGGAGAAATTATAAAGATCAGAGCAGAAAGTAATGCAGCTGAGACTAAGAAAACAATATAATCAATGAATCAAATAGTTATTTGAAAGATTAAATAAAATTGATAAACTTTTACCCAACCTTATCAAAAAGAGGGGAAAAAATTCAAATCCATGCAATTAGGAATGAAAAGGGTGAAATCCCAATGAATCCTAAAGAAACCCAAAAGATCATCTATTACTTTGAGAACCTGTACTCCACTATGATGGAAAATACAAAAGAAATGGACAGATTCCTAGATACATATGAATTACCAAAGGTGAATCAAGAAGATATAAATATTCTAAATAATCCAATGTCAGTCAATGAAATAGAAGATGTAATTAAAAACCTACCAACAAAGATAATCCCAGAGCCTTACAGATTCACTGCTGAATTCTAGAAGAAATTTAGATGTAATGTCACTATTCCACAAACTCTTTAATGAACTTGCAAGGGAAGTAATACTCCTAAAGTCTTTCATGGAAACAAGTGTTACCAAGAGAGGGACTCAATCAAAAAAGAAAACTATAGACCAATTCCTTAATGAACACAGACAAAAAATTACTCAATAAGATACTGTCAAACAGAGTGCAGCAAATAATATACCATGACCAAGTAGTACTCATCCCAAGAATTCAAGAATGGTTCAACATACAAAAATCAATGAATTTATTACACTCTATCAACAGAGCTAAGGCCAAAAATCACACGAACATCTCAATAGATCCAGAAAAAAGCATTTGATAAGGTCCAACACCAACTCATGATAAAAACCCTACACAAAATTAGAACAAAAAAAATCATTATCTCAATCTGATTAAAGTCATTTATTAAATCCAACAGACAACATCATACTATAAACTGAAAAGCTTTCTCTCTAAAATCAGGGACAAGTCAAGGATGTCTACTGTTACCACTCTTATTCAATACAGTTCTGGAACTATTAGCCAGAGTAATTAAACAAGAGAAAGAAACAAAAGGAATATAGACAGGAAAAGAAGAAGTTAAATTATCATTGTTTTTGGATGATACAATACTCTACATAGAAGACTCCCAAAACTTTACCAAAACACTTTTAGAATAAATAACCAAATTCAGTAGCATAGCTGGATACAAAATCAACACTCAAAAATCAATAGCATTCCTGTATACAAATAACAAAATCACTGAAAGAGAAAGTATATAAATCACACCTTTCCAATAGCATTTTAAAAAATGAAATAGTAATCAATCTAACAAAGGAAATATAATTTATTTACATTGAAAATTATAGTACTTTGAAAAAAGAGATCAAAGAGGATATCAGAAAATGAAAATATATCCCTTGTTGTTAGGTAGAAAAACCAACAGTGTGAAAATGACCATACTCCCAAAATTGTTATAAAGATTTAATGTGATCCTTCTAAAAATACTAAGAACATATCTCAAGAGAATTTTTAAAAATCCTAAAATTTATTTGGAAAAAGAAGAGACTTACAATAGTTCAACCAACAAAGGCAAGGCTGGAAGAATCATAATCTCTGATTTGAAATTTTACTACAAATCTACTATGATAAAAACAGAATGGTACTAGCAAAAATACAGACTCAAGGGTCAATGGAACAGATTAGAAAACACAAAAACAACTCCAAACACTCTCAGTTATCTTATCTTTGACAAAAGTGGCCAAAAAGGAATTAAGATAGCCTCTTTATAATGGTGCTGCAAAAACTGACTTATGGGCAGTACACTGGCCTCAGGGAGGACAACGGACCCCAGACCCTTCCTGTTAGTCTGCGACATTCACAGGCCATGGGGAGGACAAGAAGAAGCCATCCACATTCGATGACTCAGTGCCATGCATGGGTCAAGGGGAGGACAACCAGATGCCAACCCATCCCGGTGTGTGGGCTGAGAGACAAGAAGATCCAAGACCCCCTGGTAACTTCCCCCATGAGCAACCAGCTGATCCAAGAAACACAAACTAGATGATAGCTATTGAAGTAAAATACAATTTAATGCTTATAGTGGTTAGTGTTTCATTTACTTTGCAAGTGTAAATCTATTTAAAGTAATCTATTTAAAGTATAACCAGTAATCTATTTAAAGTATAACAATATGCAGTATAGCATCTATGGGGGATCTCCTTCTGAAGGTGGTAGCAATTGTTAATTCTCCATTGTCTTGTTTTAAACTCCTGTATCATTTTCATTGTTTTGTTTGGTTTGATTTTATTCTGTTTTGTCTTGTTTGATTTTATTATATCTGGTGGCATGGGCAGTTATTTCAAAGATAACGAGATATATTATGGTAGATATTTTTGATATAGTATAATCTTGTTCTGAAGTCCTGTATTATGTTCACTGTTTTGTTTTTATTGGTTCTATTCTGTTCTGTTTTGTTTGATTTTCTTATGTGTGATGGTATGGGCAGATATTTTGAAGACAACAAGAGGCATTGTGGTGGCCAGTGTTGATTTCCTATTATCTTGTTTTGAAGATCTGTATCACTTGCAGTATTTTGTTTTGATTGGCTTTATTCTGTTTTATTTTCCTTGGTTTTATTCTCTTTAAAACAGAAAAAAACTTTATCACATGCCAAAGATGAAACAAACAAACAAAAAGAGACCCATGTTTTTCACTATGCACTACACTAAGATTGAAATGACTCAAAGCTCTAAATGTTAGAGCCAAGGATATAGCTCAGCAGCACAGCACTTGCCTGGAAAGCACAAGATCATGAGTTTGATCCCCAGTACCAAATATTAAAGCAGAAACAGTAAGTCTGCTGGAAGACAGAATATTTAAAACTCTTGAAAACATTGATGTAGGCAAAGACTTTATGAAAAAAAAAACCTGATTGCATGGAAAATATTACAAAGAATAAAGAACTGGGATCTCACCTTATTAAAAAGCTTTTGCATGCTAAAAGGCATCACCAAAAATGTGAAGAGATAACCCACATAGAGGGAAAAAGATTATTTGCAACTGTTCCTCAGACAAAAGACTCATATCTAGAATATATAAAAAACTTAAAATAAAATCAGACACCCAAATTTAAAGACCCAATCCAAAAGTGGGCATCTGCAATGAATACGCACTTCTCAGATAAAGAGTTACAAAAAGCAAATAAATACATGACAGAAGAAGCTAACTCCTTCCTATGAGCCAGAAGCAGTCACTGACAGGGCCAACCCCTTTCTGTGAGCAACTGGCAACCATGCAAGCTGAAATGCCTCCCCTCCCCCATAAGCAACTGGTTATTGGGAGAAGGACAGGATGAGATGACAGCCACTGAAGTAAACAAAAGCAACTTAATGCTTAGATTGTCTGATTGACTTGGCAGTCCTAAAGCCAGTAGTCTGAGCATCTATTTAGAGAATAACAATATGCAATGTAGCAACTATGGGGGATTTCTTTCTGAGGGTGGTAGCCATTGTTAATTCCTTATTATCCTATTTTAAAATCCTGTATTGTTTTCATTGCTTTGTCTTTTTTGATTTTATTCCATTTTGCTTTGGTTTTATCATATCTGATGGCATGGGGAGCTATTTCAAAGATAACAAGACATATTATGGTAGCCATTGTTGATTTCCTATTAGCATGTTTTGAAGTACTCTATTACTTTCATTGTTTTGTTTTCATTGGTTATATTCTGTTCTGTTTTGTTTGTTTTTATTATGCTTGATAATGTGGGCAGCTATTTTGAAGATAACAAGAGGCATTATAAGCCAGGTGTGGTAGTGCACTCCTGTAATCCCAGCAGTTGGGAGGCTGAGGCAAGAGGATCATTGCAAGTTTGAGAGCAGCCTGGGCTACAAAATGAACCCAAAGGCAGGCTGAACTGCATAATGAGACTCTGTCTCAAAAAGACAAAAAAAAAAAAAAAGCAAAAAAGGAGAGACATTATGGTAACCATTATTTATTTCCTATTATCTTGTTTTGAAGTCCTGTACCACTTTCACTGTTTTGTTTTGTTTAGATTTATTGTTTTGTTTTGTTTTCTTTCATTCTCTTTAATATAATAAAAAATTTGTCCAATCAAAAAAATGTATATGACAAATTGTTAAACATCATTGATCATTCAAGAGATGCATATTAAAACAATGTTGAGATTCCATCTCACTCCAGAAAGAATGGCTATTATGTAGAAATCAGTCAATAACAAATTCTGGCAAAGCTGTGGGGAAAAAAGAATACTTCTCTATTATTGAGAGTGTACACTGGTGCAACCACTGTGGAGTCAGTGTAGATATTCCTCAAAAAACTAGGATTAGAAGTTTCATTTAACTCAGCCATTCCCCTTCTTAGTATCATCTTGAAAGAATTCATACCATTGCATAACAGAAATTTAAGCACACCCATGTTTGTAGTAGCTAAAGCACACCCATCAAGGTTTGTAGTAGCTAAATCTTGGAAACAGCCCAAATATCAATTAACTGATGAGTGGATAAAGAAGAAGTAGGTTTTTTTGTTTGCTTGTTTTGTTTTGTTTTGTTTTCTTTTAATACAATGAAGTATTACTCAGCCATAAAGAAAGGAAAACTTGAAACATTTCTATTTGCACTTTGGAAATGGATACACTTTGAAATCATACTCTTAAAGAAAGTAAACTGGACATGCATGTGTAAATAGCACATCGTTTCTTAGGCATGAGAAATTGAAAATGTAAATAAGGACCAAAATATATAATAGTTATTGTAAAATAGAAAGAAAATGTTCAAATGGAAGGGGAACTAGGGAAGAGGGAGAATGGAAAGAAGGAAGTGAAAAGGAAAAAAATGGAATAAAAGGATAAAATGAAAACAAACCTTTTGTAAATACAGAGAGGAATATGAATTGAAGAGAATGAAGGGGAATGGGAAAAAATGGACAATCAAGGTATATCATATACAGGTACCAATTCTCTGTGATGAATATGATAATTATGCATATCTAAATTGCACCAATAAACTTAATTTAAAAAACAATTAAATTACCTAATGACAATTAAATGACACCCTGCTATTTTTCTCACCATCAATTACTGTCTAAATATGTGTTCTCTTTTCTTTTTTGCTCTTACATAGACTTTCAGGTTAGCAGAAAATTTCCTTGTGTACATTTGTATGCAAGTATTTCTATAAAATTTTATGATAAAACAAAGTTTAGTTTTGTTTTACCTCTTGAAAGCTACACAGTGTAATTCTCATTTTTAGTTTTAAAGTTAATGAACTCTAAACTTGTTGCAATATAAGTTTTCCTTTGAGGGTAAACCCAGAAAGTAGTGTTTTGTTTTCTGACAAATCAATGCATGATTTCATTTTCTTTTCTCAACCTATGAAACTATTACTCTTTCTGTTACTTCTACAGTTTTAAAAAAACAAATCAAGAGATATTTATCCTTCCTGGGTGACTAGAAACAGTGGCACTTACAGGAAGCTCAGGAGACATGCTCTGGTAGGTACTGGTACTTGGAAATGGGAGCAAGTAAACAAATAAATATGAAAAGGCAATCTGAAGGAGAAGCTCACCATATGAAACCCATACTCAGAGTTATTCAGCAGGGAAAACTGGTTTGATTCTTGGTCCTACCACTGCCTATACCTAAAATCTGGCAAATATGCATTATATAAGAGGATGGACTAGCCTGGGGCAAGAAGCCCAGTGCCTCAGTAGCTCTTGGACTGCTGTGATGGGCACCAGAACTAGCACTCACCTCCAAGTGTCCATGTGTCTTAACTCCTTTAATTAGAGGAGGGAACCCTGCAAGAGAGATATTTGCAGTTCAAGACTCTAGAGAAACTGAAAGCCAGAAAAATACTGGGAGGGCAGTGCCTGAGTTCGGACTGCTGGATCTTTTGGAAGGCAAAAAAGAGCAGGATCCTGATTAGGGACCTTGAAGCAGACAGTGAGAAAGCTACAGCTCCCGAGTTGGAGGGACAAGTTATGGGTATTACCCATGTGATATCAGAAAAGAGTGCAAACATCTAAGTAGTGCCAAAGCAGGCATTCCCCTGTTGATTCCCTAAACACAGGCAAGTTTTGTGCCTGAGAGGTATCCTGTCCATAACCCACACTTTGATGTCCACACAGAAACTGTATCAGACCCTTCCAGAAACTGCTGAGCATCATCGTTTATAGTTAAATGTCCCCCAAGGACTTCATATACTCTTAGGTGGAAATTCCAGAAGAGGACTTGATCACAAAAGTATTGTGAGTAGATTGTCTCACTGATGAGTTTACAGCTAAAGGTGCTATTAGGACATGGGACTTGATTATTAGAGGCAGGCCACTGGTGGTATGACCTGGAAGGATGTGTCTCCTTGGTTTCTCCCTTTGATCTCTGTTTCCTAAATGTTATGATATGAACAGGTTTCCTCCACTAAGGCCCTTCCACCATGACACCATTCATGCAAGGACTAAATCTTCTAAAACATGAGTCAAAATAGACCTGTCCTCTTTTAAATTGTATCAGTTATTGTGTCCCAGTAATGAGAAATTCACTAACACAATGCTACACAAGAATCAGTGATTTCATGAGCTGGATAATGATGCTTTGTGGAGTCCAGACAGAAAGTTTGATATAGTGGAGCACAAGACAGAAGCAGTCTAGACAGAGGGACTTGCATGACACTCCCCCACAGCAGTACAGAAAGAGTAGACATAAGCAACTATAGGGATTATTGTAGAAGAAAGAATCAAATATCAAGAAGACCCATTCAAAAATCAGCAGAAGACTCAGTATTTGACAAGCTATATCACACACTCTTTTCTTCCCCTGCCCAATGTAATTGAAGGTATTTTACCATAAAACAGAGGAAAAAACTCTGGCTAGCCATTACTTACAGGAGCACAGCCGAAATCAAACAGAACTACCAGCAGAAGAAACAAGACAGGATTGGCAGTCCATCCAGACACCCATACAAGTCAAAATTTGTTCATTTGTGAACATAGGGGAAAGAGTAAACTGGTGAATTCTGACTGCAGTATAAATAGGTTTGACAGGACTCTTGCATTTCTAAGTATGTGGATTTTTTCCTTCTTACTCTTTTCTTTTATCTTATATTATCTGAGTCTATATCAATGTGTGTAAGGTGTTTGTATATGTGAAAGTAATACACATTAATTAATGTTTTAGTTTAAACGGTATCTTTAATGGTCATGTCAGGTTAATCCTCACCAGAAGCTGTGTATAAAGGATTTGAACACAATCTTTCTATCAACATGTTAATTAGTTACTTTTTCACAACTTTCCTCAATCTTCAATTATACTTCTCTCCTTATTAGTCCCTTTTCTTGCGTCCTAAGGTAACCTCTTAAGCCTACTGTCCACCAGCTTCCCACTCCATGCATACTAATTCCCTGCCTTAAGAACATTCCAGTTGTGAAATTACACTGATAGGAATGGACCTCACATTTAGGTTCTTTAGGTTTTATGTTGCATACTTGTGAAAAAAGTATATAAAACTCACTTTACTGGATTATGAATGAATACAGTTTATGAATGTTCTCCCAGAATAAAACTCATTTGTAAATCAAGGACTTACTGTAGCTATTTTTTCCCTTTTCATTCTTTTTGATCTATTCTCTTCATTTCTTTTTTCCTTCCCTTATCCTCTATATACTATTCTGTCTGTGATCATTACTATACCATGGTATTTATAGATAATTGAAGTTAAAAATTTTAACAACAAGTCTTAATATACATAATTGATATAAAATTGGCTCTAGATTCAGATATAATCAGAAGTAGTTTGCTTTTTGCAACACAGATACTGAGAGTGATCCTACGATGTTAAGTACATGTATAACTATCAAAATATAACCAAAAATGAAATTACAATGCAAAGAATCACACACTAATGAGAGAGATCCCCACAGTAGCTATACAGTTTTTGTAACCTAACTGATCCTTAATAGGCTATGAAAGAACAGAAAAATGAGAAAACAAGGCAATAAGCCTGCCTTTGAAAAAACTTAATTCCCCAAAAGCTGAACTCCTCAGCACTGAAGGGGAAGAGGTCAAAAATAAATACATAAAGTGTTTAAAGAGATCAAAGAAGAGACAAATAAATCTTTAAAATGTTTAGTGAGATAAAAGAAGATGCCAATAAACTATTTAGGGTTTTGATTAATAAAATATTTAATGAGTTTAAAAACTATGAAAAACTGTTTTAATTAAACCATACATAATATAAACAAAACTTTTACTAAAGAATGAGATGCATAATGAAAAGTAATCAGGCAGAAATCATGCATATAAAAATATTATTGAATATATAGGCAGCGGAAATGTGAGAAGAGTGTCATAACTAGAAGACAAGGTTTGTGCAGTTGGTCTTGTACTCAGCGGTACACTAAAAATAAAATAGCATGGTAACTGTAGCTTTTAGATGACTCAAAAACTCTGAGAATATTAGGAGTAACAAAAAGATAGAAGATGACATAAAAGATATAAAAATTATCCAATAAAATCATAGGTGAAAATCTTCCAAGCATAGAAGAATTAAATTTCTAGGTAAAAGAGACATGACAGGAATAGACTCTGTGGAGATGAAAAGGGTATCTAGAAGTAAGAAGGAGAAGAGAGGGTGGGGTTCAAAGGGCAATAAAAATAATCTGGCTGCAATATGTATATATACCAATTCCACAATATAAATGTAATTATTATTTATCACCAACTTAGAATCACAAAAAAACTAGAATAAAAAAATCTCCAAAATTTTCTAGTAACTGTTGCTATTATGATCTTACTAAATTCTAAGACAAGCTTTCAATTTATGACTGAATTTTGAATATTATTATCTCATTTTAAAGGCTGTGATTATGTCCTTATTATTGTTATTAGATGTTTATCATAAAAATTAATGAGGTTATTGTAAAATTTCTACATATGCATTTTTTGTCTACCTTCCAAAATGACCTAAATTCTTAAAATGTCACACTAAATATAAACTGGGTAGTTCATAAGCTATTAGATCCTTAAAATTGTAGAATAAATCATTTTTATTTTTAACTCTTTTTTTTTTTTTTGCGGGACCGGGGATTGAACTCACGACCTTGCGCTTGCCGGGCAGGCGCTTAGGCCACTGAGCTAGATCCCCAGCCCTTATTTTTAACTTTTTTAAAGTAAACTTGAACTTCAAGATAAAGCCGTGTATCTAACCTAACATTTTGGATTGAATTCATTTAAAACTCCAATATTTATAAGCCAAAGCATTAAGAAAAAGGTAACATTTAGATCTATCATGTAAGTAATATGTTCTTTCTACTTTTTACTAGTGTTATATTAGTCTCTTCTATTGCTTTACTTCATTGTTAAATATTAGTATCAGTGGAATATATCTGTTAAATTGACCTTTGAATGTAGTTGTGAGATTGGTATTATAGAATTATAGTAATTAACAAAGTGTGTTTGAAAGTAATCTAACTTCACATTGAAGCCAAGCAAACAAAAAAGATTAACAATCTATCCTTGAAAAGGAACATAATAGGAACATGTTTCTTCGCTTCAAAGGTTAATAACTAGGATAAATTATGAAAAAGTGAAAATGGGTTTTCAAGTATATCGTATCATAAGACTGAGCAAAATTTACTGGGGACAAAAGAACCTAATGACTGCTAGTGTCTTTTCCTTCATAAAATGAATAAATGACAAATGCTAGCACCTTTTAACTAATAACTATATTATAGCACCTTGAATGTGCTTTACATAAAAGTCTCCAATAAATAATAAGGAAAGTTCTTATCAATAATCCTAGGAAAATACGACGTAAGAAAGTAGGTCAGTTGCCAAAGTTCACATATAATAAGTGAAAAGTAATTACAAGTAACAAGTTCTACAGCTTCCTAATTATGTTATGCTGACTCATATTGATCCAAACAACATCTGTACATTGTTATAATTTTCCTCTTGTATACTACAGCTTCGTTTTCACTTTATAATAATGTTGAAATATGACTAACTTGTAAACATTTTAATTATTATTTTTTTCTAATATCTACCTCCTTAATAGAGACTAGGACAAGAATATAGAAACAAATTAATATCTTTATTTAAATACTCATTATGTTAGTTTGTTAGAACTTCCATAACAAAGTACCATGGACATCACAGTTTAAACAAAAATTTACTTTCTAAAATTCTGGACTAGACATCCCAGATCTAGATTCCCATAGGGTCTTCTTCTGAGTCCTTTTTCTGTGGTAATTAGATGACTACTCTTCTTTTCCTTATTTGTGTGTTCTCTGGATGTGCTTATATCTTAACCTCCTTTTTTTTTTTTTTTTCCCTTGGGCACCAGGGATTGAACTCACAACCTCATGCTTTCCAGGCAGTTGCTTAGGCCACTGAGTTAAATCCCTGGCTAATCTCTTCTTCCTATAAGTGTAGGAATCATAGTGCATTAGGTCTGAATTTAAGGACCACATTTAATCTTCACTACTTGCTTAAGGATCTCGATTCCTCATACATTCACCGTTTGAGGTTCTTTGGACTAGGACTTCAGCGTATGAATTTGGTAGGGACGAAAGTCAATCTGTATTAGTCACTAAATTAGATCCTATTAAAGAATTTAGAATAAAATTTTAAATGAAATGAGAACCAGTGAACATGAGGGCATTGTTCACATATACTAAAATGTATGCAATCAGGTCAGTCAAATGTAGTTATCCTGGATAAAATGTTATTCTCAGGGAAACTATTTTGTTTTGTATACTTCATATAGTTATAACAATAAAAATGTAAAATCACTCTTGTTCAAAGTTAATTAAGAGATTTAATTGGCTTGAATCATGAATGGGTTATGCTTTTGATAGAAATCAATCCATCCATAGTCACAAGAACCTTAAAAGAGCAAAAAGTTAGATTTCATAGAATCAAAATGCTTTCATTGTTTCAAAGTAGATTTAAGAAATTGAAGGACTATACTTATAATAATAATGATTTTTAAAAAATTAATGAAATCATGATTTTGACATTATAAAATTAATATTATTTAAAGAAGTATGTATGTGATTATAAACTTAGAGAAGTAGTGTTTCACAAACAGAACAAAGAAAACTTGATCTACTTTATAAAATTGAATAATGTAACCACACATACTATTTCTATTAAGTATAAATACATAAAATCCCATAGAATCAAGTTTATACTCATTTTAAACATAAAAAATTTAGAAAATATAAAAAATGTGGGACTCTAAAGTATCATTAAATATACTAACCAAAAAATTTTTCATTATTTAGATTTTGTTAATGTCCACTGAAACATTAGTTTATATCCGAATGTAAATATAAATGCATTTACTACCTTTTAACTTAATTTTCACATCTCTAGTTCTTCATATCATGAAAAATGACTTATCGTAACTGCATAGTATATTATTTATAAAATGTCTCATTTAAGCAATCACTTATTGGAATAAGTAAATTTCTGTCTAACTTATAAATACACTTACAGTCACAGCTCTGGACCTGGCATGAGCCAAAGGTGCACACAGTGAATTTCACCTAGCTGTGCAGATAAAGATGTGGTACTTTTATACAATGGAGTACTACTCAGCTATAAAGAAGGATCACATTGAGGCTTTTATAGGCAAATGGATGCGACTTGAGTGAAATAAGTGAAATAAATCAAACTCACATGTGTAAACACTGCATCAGCTCCCTAGTGTAAGAAACTGAAAAACTCAGTAAGATACAAAATTCCCAATAAATATAGGGAAAAGGTAAGAAACTGCTAAATGAAAAAACAACTCAGGAAAAAGTGTAAAAGAAGGAAGGGAAAAGAAAAGACATAAATTTATATATATATATATATTTATATACACTTAAGTTTGATAAGATGGTTGTACTATTAATTTTATTAGTCCTTAGAACAAAACATTTAACATTCATAGGACTAGACTAATTCTGTATGCCTATACCTGGTAATCTGAGCAACTCTTGAAGGCAAATATATGAAATAACAACCTTTGGTATCTTCCCATCACCTAGTTTAGAAAGCCTATATTATTATTGTTTTGGGCTCTTTATTACTGTTATTTATCTGTCTTTATTGTTTTTTTGTTTTTCTTGTGTTTTGTTCTGCTATTGCCTCTAGCACAGAAAGGATAGATGTACAAGGGTATGCTTATACATGCTTAGAACTACTCCTAAAGAGTTTACAAGAGCATATTTTATTAAATATCAAGATATGAACAACTACATTGAAGAAAATGAGACATTATGGTAGCCATAGCTGATTTCTTATCTTCAGGTTCTGAAGTCCAATAATACCTTTTCTTTGATTTGATTGGTTTAAGTCTGTTTTGTACTATTTGATTGCAATATGTGAGAAGATATGAACAGTTTTTTTGAAGAAAACAAAGGACATTAAGGTAGCCATTATTGATTTTTTATTGTCTGATTTGAAGACCTGTAATGCTTTCACTCTTTTGTTTTATCTGGTTTTATATTATCTTGTTTTGTTTGAGTTTATTGTGTGTGAATGTATGAACAACCATTTCAAAGAAAACAAGAGACACTAGAGTAGTCATTATTGATTTCCTGTTGTTGTTTTGAAGACCTGTATTGCTTGCAGTGTTCTGTTCTGAAATGCTTTGTTATGTTTAACTCTGTTCTGTTCTGTTTTTTGTTTTGTTTTGTTTTATTCTCTTTAAAATAAAATTAAAAAATTAAAAATAAATTAAATACACTTACAAATGACAGACATAATTGCACACTTTTAGCACATTTTTAGTTTCTTTAAGAGACTATTCTGAGAATTTAATTATTGGGTTGAATGGTAAAATTATTTTTCAAGTCTTTACTATATTGAACTTTCATGGAGAATATACAAAATTCTATATTCACAATCATGCTGTGATGATATACAAACATAGAAAAATATAAATTTCTCTTTGGATTTATCCTTTAAATGTTTAATATCATTTTTTAGATTTTTGAAAGTTGATGAGAAAAATGACATTATGATTAAATTTAGAAACTTTTGAATTAATTTTTTTTCATTTTTGAACTATGAACTTATATTTGTAGGTACAAATCTTCCTCTATTCTATGTTAAGCTAAGTTGAAATTTCTACTCAGTTTTTAAACTTGTAAGTGTTACATTTCACCTAATCACCTGTATTTCTCCAAGCACTTGCAGGTTAGTAGAAAAACACATGGGTAGGTAAGCTTTAAGTCACAAATTTGAGACCTGTTCTTTCTATGACTTCCTCCCGAATATCCCTCATTGCTATCTTCTTTTCAGCTTCCAAATGTGTCCTCTGACCTTAATCCAATAAGCTTATTTGCTTCCCCATGAGTTACGCTTGATTAGACAGTGCAGTCTCTCATAAAGTCACAACCAAACACTTACCTATAGCATTTCATTTTCTAATAGTAGACTCTTCCAATTTTTTCCTGCATGCTTCCATTTTATTATAGCTTCCAATTTTATGTAGGTTTGTTTTTATGATTTTTTTCTCTAGGAATGGAGCTAACAACTTAATCTTTCTTAACCTAGACAGACTTTCTATAAACTGTCAATTTTTGTTCTGTTGATTGAGTTTTGCATGACTTAAGTTTACCGGGGCTAAACCTCTGTTTCGTTTCTATAAATAGTTGACATTTACCCAGTCTTACCTTTATTTTTGTTTGCCAATATCTTTCATTTGCTATTGGTTTCTTTTTCCCAGTGCTTCAGATTAATAGTTATATGATATAAAAGTAATTACAAGCAGTTATTTAGCTTCTTTATTGAAGAGATGAGAAAGCCATGTTTGTGAATAATGTTGATAGTGAAATTTGTGACTTTGTTTGGTGTGTAAATTTTTTTTCTGATCCTTAGATTTGTGTTCATCTTTCTGCATATATTACTCTAAGATAGGAAAATCTGGCTTATAGTAGATCTGGCTTCTTTCCTAGAGTTCACAAGTGTCATGACAGAAATAAACTCCTTCTGCCTGGTTGGCTTACTGCTTAGATTAACTACAGCACATATTTTGACCACTCATTTACTTACGGGTTCTCATTTAGTATTACATACTATAAGATTGTCCACTTTAAGAATGCAGTTCAATAAATTTTAGTAAATTTATGTAGTTATACAACTATTACCATGATGTTAGAGTACTCTCATTAATCTCTCAAATTTCCTTTGTGTCAGTGTAACAGTCAGTTCTCACTCAGCCACAGCCCAAAGAAACCACATTATGTGACTTCTGTCTCTAGTTTGGGTTTCATTTCAAATTTATCTCAATTTTATTTAAATAAAATCATACAATATGTAGTTTTGTATCTGGTTTCTATTACTTAAAATGTTCCTGAGAATCATCCCATCATTGCACACATTAATCTGTAGATTTATATCATAGATAGCATCCTATTATGTGAATATAGACCATTCACGGGTTGATGGATTCTTGGTTCATTCTGATGTTCTCTATTGGTTGGTTCATTTTGCATATTATTATTCATGTTTTTAAATGTTATATGTTCAAAGAGGTAGAAATGAGCAAATACCATCCTCATAGTGTAATAAATTTCTCTTCCAAATTATGAAAGGACTTTAGTTGGGTTTTAATTTTATTTTTCCCAATCATTTCCCAGTGATACAAATTCTATAAGATTTAATAGTATAAGTGCACTTATATTGTATATCATAATCAGTTCTGTAGCTGAAACGATCTTTCTGACTGGGAAGAATTACTGTAGTCATGTGTTTGTGTATTTGTTATAATGTTTCAAGACTTAAAGTAGTTAGAATCTGAGAAAGAATGTTGTTATGCTGTTGTTTCTTTTTTTTATTTTAAAAGAATAAAACAAAATGAAACAACACAGAAAAAGAGAAGATCAGAACAGAACAATGCAAGCAACACAGGACTTTAAAACAAGACAACAGGAAATCAACAGTGGCTACCATAACATCTCTTTTGTTCTTCAAAATAGTTGTGCATACCTTCATGCACAATAAATTCAAACAAAACAGAACGGTAAAAAACCAATCAAAAGAATGAAAGCATTACAGGCCTTCAAAACTAGACAGTAGGAAATCAACAATGGCTACCATAACATCTCTTATTTTCTTCAGAATAGTTGTCCATACCTTCACAAATATTGCAATCAAATAATAAAAAACAGACTAAAACCATTCAAAACAAAGAATAAAAGCATTATTGGACTTTAAAACTAGATGATATGAAATCAGCAATGGCCACCATAATATTTCATTTTCTTCAGAGTAGCTGTTCATACCATCTCACATAATAAAATCAATTCTTCTGAACTCTAGGAGAAGATCTAAGCATGTATGAGCCTATACATGTACATTCTTTCTGTATTAGAGGGAAAAACAAAACAAAGTACAAGAAAAACAAGAAACAATAGGACAAATAAATAGTAGAAAACACAAAACAATAACAATATAGGCTTTCAAAACAAGGTGGTAGGAACATAACAAAGGTTGTTATTTTGCATAGTTATCTTCAAAAGAGCTACTCAGAATATCAGATATAGACATGCAAAATTGATCTAATCCTATGATTGTTAACTTTTTTGTTCCAAGAACTGATAGAATTAGTAGTACAATCATCTTAGCTATTTTAAGTTTATATATACAAATTTATATCTTTTTTCTTTCATTTGACTCAGCTATTCTGCTTCTGGCCATTTTGCCAGAAGAACTGAAAACATCATACCACAGTGATATATGTGCACTCATGTTTATAGCAGCACAATTTGTAAAAGCCAAATCTTGGAAACAATCCAAATACCCATTAACAGAGGAATGGATAATAAAGATGTGGTATTTTTTTACAATGGAGTACTACTCAGCTATAAAGAAGGATACACTGAGGCTTCTATAGGTAAATGGATGCAACTTGAGACCATACTCATAAGTGAAATAAATCAAACTCACATGTGTAAATGCCATATTGTCTCCCTAATGTAAGAAACTCAAAGAGTAAATAAGATACAAAATCTTCAATAAATATTGTGAAAGGGTAAGAAACTACTCAAAGGGAAAAAAATAACTCAGATAGGGAAAAGGAGAAAAGAAGGAAGGGGAAATGCTGTTGCTTCTTTCAAAGTCTTTGGTTCCGTTTTTTCCCCAATTTTATCGGCAACAATGTAACTTACTCTCATGGAATGTCTTCACAATTGTACAGATCACAGTCCATTCTAAGTTATCTTAATACCACAAGTATATCTTGTTTAAATAAATTAATTACTGTCACTAAAAAATCAAGCCTGAAAAAAAACTTGTTCATGCAAGTGCCCATTTAGATAAAGTAGTTTTACATACTTTCTTTAATCTGTTGCACAATAGTTTTTAGTCATGAGGTACACCAAGGTAATGAGTCAGTAAGTGCAAGGAATACACTCATTCAGCTTCATCTTGGAAGGAACATCTTTAGAAGCTACGTTTTATCTCATTTTTATATTATTTAACTCCTGGAACCAAGGATGATTCATATATGAGTTGTGTTTCCCCAACAGAAATTTTAAAAAAGACTACATGTAAAACTAGTACTTATGTTGATACCAAAATTTAAAAGTAAGTCACTGTTCTCATGCATTTTATATAACAGAGTCAAAATCTCTTTTTGTGGCTTAAATAATCCATGAAATCATGGCCAATTTCAGTAACATAAACTTTACAATATATATACTTTGTTTTCTTACAAATCATAATGTGGGATACCCAAAGGTCTAGCCAACTGTACTATTATTACATGCCTCTATTGTACATAACAAAACAAATATTTACAAAAATTATTGTACAAATCACAAAGGCAATTGCATATTAAATGTGATAATTCAGCCATATCTTCAATTTATGTAAAATCTTCTCTAGGAGTAGGATTCCATTAAAATAGAAAGTTCTTACTTTGTGTGTCTTGTTTTTCCTTAGCTGATTCTCATCATCAAAGTGGCCCTAACCATGATGTCTTTCTTTTCTAATTCTATAAAACAAGGTAACCAGTAAGAGTTTGTTATATTTAAAAATCACTATAAATAATTGGTATTTATACAGTAGTCTTTCTATAGAAAAGCTAAAGCATTATCAAATACAATTTTATTATAGTAAGATGGCATTGGAAATAAAATAAAACAGTGTAATACCATTTTCACTCTATTTGTTATACTAGCATAGTTCCTTTTGGAAATCCCTCCCAGCTGAAGTACAATCCAAAACAATTCAGACTGCATAAATCGTGTAGAGTATCTGTTTTGCCCCATTCTGCCTAGCTTTAGCAGTTATACCGTTCTGGTAACTAATTGTTACTGATTTTCAATCTCAAGTGTTTATTTAACCCTTAAAAAGATGTGAATAAAATTAAGAGGAACTATATCAATGATATCATTGGGATATAAGTAAGAATGTATAAAGTACTTCTAAGTTTAGTTTAGTCTTTTTTCTTACCCTGAGAGATAAGTGATGACTTAGAGGGGAAAAAAAGAACAAGTTATTGACAGTACTGAAGCAGAATTTAAAGTGTGAAAAAAATTGTTTCTGTCATTTTATTTTACTTCATGAATCAACCTAAAATTGTGCAGCTCTACAAATCAGTATTCCTCCATGTTACCTGGTTTTCTCAGTAGCTGTGAAAAATAGCTTGTCCATCTCATTCTAACTGCCTTGTAACATTCCCCTCCAGAATTGAGAGACCACAAATTAAAAGTACATTATTCTACATTTCCTTTTAGTTTGTATCTTGCTGGTATCCTCACTTCCTCCAAACAAAAGAACGCATGTGCTATTATTAAAGTTAATGGAACACTGAGAGGTATTTAGGAATTACTTCTTAAATCTTTGCACAGAAAAGCCCACATTACTTCTACTTGCATTTCGTTAGCTCATGTCTTATTGGCCACAGCAAGACACATCCCCAGGCTTTATTAGTTCATAAAGTATACTTTTACTACAGAAGGTTCATTGGATGTTGTTTTCTGTCATTATAACAAAGTATCCGAGGCTGGGTAATTTGTAAAGAAAATACACTGATTTAGTTCATAGGCTGAAAATTCAAATAGCATGATGGTGAGTGCTTCCACTGCTGCAATTGCAGCATGAAAACTGGTATCTTGTTGGGAACACACCAAGGAGGGGTCAGTCATATGATGATGCAAGAAACCAGAGAGAGTAATAAGGGCCTAGCCTTGTGACCCCCCACTAAACCTTACTTCTTAAATACCCTGCCACTACTCAGTATTGCCACAGTGGAAACCAAACTTTCATCATTAGAACCCTTAGGAGACACACTCAAACCATAGCAGAGAGGCAGCAAATACTTGAGAATAATGACATAATACTTTAAATGGAAGAATAGCATGATTGATTTTATATTTATCAGGGACTGGATTGTAGGAAGACAAAAAAGCAAAAGTCAAGCAAGTTAGATTATTTCAGAAATTCACAAAAAATATGATCTTAGCTTTTACAGTATAGTTGGAAATGATAATATAATACCTTTTAGGATATTTTGACAATACCATGAACATGACTTGATGAATTACATGTGAATGATATAGGAAAGGAAAAATTTAA